>VMDO01011022.1:15645-68898 GCA_007922755.1 Pedetes capensis | reverse complement strand
AAAAATTAAAAAAAAAAAAAAACTCACGCATACACGCTCCCACCCACGTATAAAATCACTTATAGTCAGGTGCAGTGGTATACACCTGCATTCCCAGCAGCTTGGGGGCGAAGGCAGGAGGATCGCAAGCCCATGATCACAGGCAGCCTGCGCAACCCAGAGAGACCCTGCGTCAAAAAGTAAAAATATGGGCTGGGGGCGCAGTGCAGCTTTCCGCCCACTTGGGAGACCACTTGGGAGAACCAAATCCTCTTGTGGGTGGGATGATATTCAACCCCCCCAGAGAGAGTCTGTAGTAGGTCTGCCATGCATGGCAATTGCGCTCGAAACTGTTCTTATTGTGTCTAATTGTCCCGCAAGACTCTGCCAGAAAGGAGCTCTCTGTCCACGTGGTGCTCAGCCTCCTCCGCAGACCTCACCTTTCTCCACAGTGCAGTGGGATGACTTAGGATCCCCTCTGGTGTGTCTGGGGTCCAGGCATATGTGTGCCCGTATGTCTGTGGAGATTGCGTCTGCATGACTATCCCGCCACAACAGGAGAGAGGGAGCCGCGTTTCAGCTCTGGATGTGTACTGCTGGCACTGGTGTTTCTTAGCATCTTCTATTGTGAGGATTCCCACCTGAGTTAATTTATCCCCTACTTCATTTCCTGGACCTCACTGTGTCCAGGAACCCAAGAAACAAATGTTCTATATCTTTGCTTTACCCTTTCTGCCAGCATGGCTATTACTTCTTGCCATAGGTTATTTCTCTCATGTCCTCCTATTTTTGGTAGAAAAGCTGCAATATATTTGCTATGTGTTACTATATTTAGTGACCTAGGATGATTAATTAGTACTCCTATAATTGCTAAGAGCTCTGCTTGTCATGCATGTCCTGTTTCTGTGCTTACTTCCATACTATGTGTGTCTCCCGTGGTTGTGTTGTACCAAGCTATTCTCTTGTGGTTAGTTTTCCGCAACCTCGATGCATCTGTATAGACAGTCTCTCCTCCTACAATAGGTGTTTTTTCAATCCTCCTAATCTGAAGTAGATTGGATAATCCTATAGTCCAACCCTGACCATTTTTACAAATAAACTTCTTATATGTCCATCTTGTAGGCCACACATCCTGCATTTGTAAACTTTTTAATTCTTTCTAGGACCCTGACTGGTTTATTATCTTGGACTCATATCCATATCTTAATAATTCAAACATCTGAACCTTGTCCACTGAACTGTCTAGTAATGAGAGCAAATCCACTGTTCCATTTGGGAACGTGAATGGTGCCCAACTAAGAATCACCTTCCCCTGATGGATGGTAACTCCTAGAGTATCCCAAGATCCCTCTAAGTCCTTTTGTGGATCTATCCTTCCTCTCTCCAATTCTGACTTTATTTTTTGATCTACTTCCTGTAATAGCCTATTCACTTCAGGGGTGGCTTTTTGTGGACTGAGAAGGTCTTGATCTCCTCGCAGCAAGTAATGTATGGGAGTAAGATCTATAGGTACCCAGTCCCTAACCATTGTAGTTTCCCTAACAACTTTTGTACATCATGTAAAGTCTGTATTTCCTCCTTCCTTAGTTCCATGTTTGTGGGTTTCCATCCCTCATCAGTAAGGCAATAACCTAAGACTCTCTCTATATTCTTTCCTCTCTGTTGCTTATCTGGAGGCAACTCAAAACCCCACTTCTGAAATTCTTCTGTGAGTAGTTTTATATTCTCTCCACTTGGGCCTCTGTTTCTCCTGAGATTAAGATGTCATCCATATAAGTAATTATGGAGACTGCTTTAGACTTCCTTCTTTCTATAACTGCTATAATAGGTCTTAGAGTAGATTGAAAAGTTTCTGGGCTCCCATTCCAGCCTTTTGGTAAACAACACCATTCATATCTATCTCCCAGTCCTACCATGTTGATCTGAGGTACTGTAAATGCAGTGTAGGGCCTGAACTCCTCAGCAATGGGTACAGTAAAGTAGGCATTGGCCATATCTAATAAGACATGAAATTTGTGCATTCTAAGGATGCCTGATGGATGAGGTAAGCCTGGGTTGGTTGCCACCACATATTCAGTACATTCATTTAGTTGTTTAAAGTCCATTGATAATCTAAAAGTTTTTCCATCCCTTTTCTTAATAACAAAACATGGAGTGTTCCATGGATTTCCTGGGGCCGCTTTTCTAATCTTATTTTCAGAAAGCAAGGAGTCAGTTATTGACTTTATGTCTTTTAGCTTCTCGGCTGAAATCGGCCACTGTTTGAGTTTTGGAAACTTGGCATTTGGCTTAAAAGCTGGCATGACAGGCTGTAATTTTGTAGACAGTACAGCTCCTACTGGGCTGGGATTTAGCTCAGTTGGTAGAGCGCTGTGCTGCAGTCTCTGAGGTCCCGAGTTCAATTCCCAGCACCGCAAAAATGGGAGAAAGGCCTGGCAATCCACTCCCAAGGCAATCCCAAAACAGTCAGCTGTTGAAAACCCTATGAGGGTCGCTATGAGTTGGATACCGACTTGATGGCACCTAACAACAACAACAGCTCCTACTAACCTTATGCCTAGTATTTCTAGAGCATCTCACCCTAATAAATCCATAGTTCCTGGCATATGTGCCATTTCCTATTCCCAAACCTTCCTCTAATATCTACACCATATAGATAGAATTGGAAGTTTCTGGGAGTCTCCTATTCCAGTTACTTTTATGGAAGCTCCCATTGGGTAATGATCTACTTTTATCTGTTCTCCTAAGATTCTTAGGTCTGCTCCTGTGTCCATCAGTGAATTAATTTCTTCCAAAGGAGTTTGTATTAATAAACATGGTCTATACTTGAGAGTTCTTATCTTTTCTATTTCCTATAAAGACTTAGGTTGGTCAGGGCACAATTTTACTGTCCATGCTAGGGAACTGAGTGCCCTTTCTGAGTCCCCCCATGCTAGTTTTTTTCTCTGTGGACATTGAGATGTCCAGCGCTTCTCTTTCTTGCAAATCAGACAGAGATTTGGCTCTCTCCTGTCCTGTGATCCTTTCCTACAGTTCCTTTTTATGTGTCCAGCTGTACCACATTTAAAACAAATAATCTTCCTGCTGGTAGGTTGTATTACCCTCTGATTGTTCTTAGGTGCTTCGGTTTCCGCCATAAGTGCCTTTTTCCATGTCAGTGTTCCTACATTCTGACATGATTTTAGTTTGTCCACTAGTGGATCTCCATACTCAATTTTTCCTAATGCTCTCTTGCAATCACCATTGGTGTTATCTACTGATAACCTGTCCTTTAATTCTTCCTTCAACTCTTGACTCATTGTTAACTTTTCTATGGCCACATGGAGTTGATCTGTGAAGTCGCCATAGGGCTCCTTTGGCTCTTGCAAAATCCTGGTAGGGGGTATCAGAGCACCTCCCACTTTTTCTCTCAGTTGCTGACATGTATCTAAGATCCACTGCATAAATAGTTTGTAGTGAGGTGCCTGCTGATCACTAGCCTGCTGGGCAGCTGTCATATTTGTCCCTATAATAGGCTGTGATGAGCCTGGTCCATTTGCTTCCTCATCCTCTTCCATTTTTTGAGCTATTAACCCTTGTATTCCTGTCTTTATTGCCCCATTTCCTTGCATTGCTGAAAACACAGTCATCCAGTCTCCTGGAGTCAGATCAGCAGTTGACAGCATTAATAAATGGTGTTGAACTGGATCTGAGAGGGAACCATGTTCAACTGTTACAGAAGCTATTCTGGTCAACTCCTTCAATGGAAATTTTATAGGCACTGGACCTCCCTGTGGTACTCTAGTTACAGGGTTTACTGATGCCTCCTCTTGTCCTTGTACTTCAGACCTGACAGACACCGGGCCCTTGGCCTCCGCCACATCATTCCATGCTTGACAAGCAGCCCTCTCTGTCTTAACGGAATTCCTTGAATCACTACTGCATAAAACACCATCCATGCTCTTGCTAGCTTTTCCTTCTCCTGTTCTAGCAAGAAAGTTACTAGTTTAATAATCATCCCTTTTTCCAGCAAATGTCCAGACAAAAGTATGCCCTGGCATGCGGCTTCAGTCTGCAACAAAAAATCCTCAATGGCTGTGAAGACATATCCTAAATACCCTGGGTCATAGATGCCACCTTCCACTTGAGCTACCTTAGTTAAGATCTTTAAATTCCCTTTCACTTTAGGTGTGAGCTCCTTACTAAATTTTTCCTCAAGCTCTCTCAGATCTTTCCCCAAGCTGGATCCATTGCTCATTTTCACTCACTGCTTCCTCTTTCCAGTGATGCGTCCATTGGCTGCCTGTGCTGGGCTGCACCTGTTAGTTTCGCTTTTAGTTTCTCTCAGCTTTGGGGAGCTGTCTATTGGCCTCTCAGGACAGCCTTCTGAGGACATCTAGCAAGAGTGTGGACTCCCCTTCCTGAGCCCCTTCTCAAGCCCTATGGAGCCCCACACTGGGCGCCACCTGTAAACTCCCGTGCCCCCAGTGCACCCAAAGGGTGAAGAGACCCGCCGAGGAGGAAGCTTACTGCCCAGAACCTAGACAAAATTCTCGGGAGACCAGTGTCTAGTTCTGCAATGCTTTATTGGGTCACGAGGATAGACCTAAGGTCTCTCCCCATGAAGCAGTCCTCAAAGTATATATAGACAAAAAAAACAAACGGATATGTCAATCAAGCATGGCAATTTGCTGACAGAGTATTTGGTGACAAACGCTCAAACGAGGTAAAATCCATCACTCAAGGACCCATCACCAAATGCACTTATTCAGCACTATCTATCAGGCTGGCTTGCCACTTCTGCAAATCTCAATCTCCAGTTTAGCTTACTTCTTCTGCAGGATATGACCCATTTCTCCCCAAGTGACTCCACCCCCGGCTGTCCGCAAGTCCATCAGATTGATTTAGCAATCTTCTCAATTCTTCAGATGTTGCAGGTCCTGGTGACAAAAGTTCCCCAAGGGCTAACACCTTCTTTCCTTCCTTTCTTTTTTTGAGACATGGCCTCACTCTGTGCCAAGGCTAGCCTCGAATTCACTGTGAAGCCCAGGCTGGCCTCCAACTCACTTGATCCTTTTGCCTCAGCCCCCTAAGTGCTGTTATTATAGATGTGCACCACCATGCCTGGCTTTTATATTTTATATTATTTTATCTTTTAATTTTTAAAATTTTTATTATTTATTTATTTACTTACTTATTTGTGGTACTGGGGGTTGAACCCAGGGCTGTGCACTTGCACGCTTCGCAAGTGCTGGACCATTGAGCTGCACCCCCAGCCCATTTTTTCACTTTTTGAGACAGGGTCTCACTCAAACTTCCGATCCTCCTGCCTCTGCCTCCCAAACTGCTGGGATTACAGGCGTGTGCCAGTGCACCTGGCTTATTTTTTTATTTTTGAGAGGTCTTGCCTGGCATGACCTTGAGAGGTAGCCCAAGTTGGCCTTGACTCACAATCTTTTTGCCTCAGCCTTCTGAATGCTGGGAGTAAAGTGTTTGCCACTATGCAGAGACAGATGATCAGTTTCTTAAAATCCAAAATTCCTGCTGGATTTTGATGAAGATTGTACTGAATTCAAAGACTTAGGATGAATTGACATATTGCCAATATCGAGTCATCCTACCCATGAAAAATAATGTATTCACTTAGTCTTTCTTTAAAAAGTTTTTTTTTTTTTTTTTTTTCAGGGCACATCTGAAATCCAGCACTAGAGAGGGAAAGGCAGGAGTATCAAGAGTTTGAGGTCAGCCTGAGCTATGTAGTGAGTTCCAGGTCAGTCAAGGCTCCACAGCAAACCCTTTCTCAAAGCCCCCTCAAAAGACAGCAAGCAAACCAAGTATTATTTTTCATTATACAAGTCTTGCCAATCTTTATTAGATTTATTTGTAGGTACCTTATGGCTTTGGTTGCTGTTATAATTATTTTATTATTTTTAAATGATATCTTACAATTATTTCTGATTTACACTGAAGTGGGGTTAAATTAATCTTCATATAGTGTCTTACTGATATTCATTTTGCTAAAGCCTTTTTTAAAATTATAATTTATTTGTGGACTTTTTGTGTGTGGGCTCTTCTAAGTGGACAGTTATGCCATTTTCTTTTCTTTCTTTTTTTTTTGCGGTACTGGGAGTTGAACCCAGGGTCTCGCGCCTGCATGCTCTGCAAGTGCTGGAACACTGAGCTGCACCTCAGCCCATTTTTTTTACTTTTTGAGACAGGGTCTCGCTAAATTACGCAGACTGCCTCTGGTCTCGAACTTGCGATCCTCCCGCCTACGCCTCCCGAGCTGCTGGGATTACAGGCGTGCGCCACCACGCCCGGCCAGTTATGCCATTTTCAAATGAACTTTGTTTCTTCTTTTCCAGTATTCATTCCTTCTATTTCTTTTTCCTGCCCTTCTTTGCTGGCTGGGATTCTAGTATGGTGCTGAACAGAAATGGTGATAATGGGCATTTTTGCCTTGTTTCTGATTTTAGAGGGAGCACACTTTAGGTCTCACTTTTTTATCTTTTCCTTTCTTTTTCTTTCTTTCCTTCCTTCCTTCTCTCCCTCTTTCCCTCCCTCCCTCCCTTTCTCTCTCTCTCTCTCTCTCTCTCTCTGTCTCTGTCTCTCTCACTTTTTCTTTCTTTTTCAGCACTAGGGAGTTGAACCCAGGGCCTCACACATGATTTGCAGGCATTCTACTACTGAGCCACACCCTTAACCCAGATCTCACTTTTTTATTCCTTCCTTCCTTCCTTCCTTTTCTTTTCTTTCTTTCCTTTTCTTTATTCTCTCTCCCTCTCCCTCTGTTTTGTTAGTATTAGAGATTGATCCCAGAGCCTCATACATGTTAGGCAAGTGCTCTTCCATTGAGCTATATTCCCAGCCTAGGTTTCACTATTGAAATTTTTTATTTTATTTTATTTTATTTTATTTTATTTTTTGAGACATGGTCTTGCTGTGTAGCTTAGGCTAGCCTGGAACTTGAATCAATCCTCCTGTCTCAACCTCCCGAGTACTGGAATTAGAGGTGTGTGCCACCACTCCAGCTTAAAAGTGACTTTTGTCTGTTGTTTGTGAAAGATATTCTTTCTCAGATTAAGAGAGATTTCTTCTATTCCTAATTGCCAAAAATTTGGTTTTAGAATGAATATTGAATTTCATGGTATGCTTTCCTGTATTTACTGAGATAATTATATTTGTTCTCTTTTAACATGTTATTGAGATAAATTACATGTGAAGATTTTTTTGCTCATTTGAAACTATCCTTGTATTCTTAAGATAAAACCAATTTTGTCAGGACTGATTCTTTTTTATACACTGCTTTGGTTTTTTTGGAGGGATCAATTATCTACTGTTATATAATAAATGAAGCCCAAACTCAGTGATTTAAAAAAACAGTCTTTTTTTGGCTCATAATTCTATGGGTAGGCAGTTTGGGCTGAGTTTATCTGATGATTCTGCTCTCATTTAGACTCATTTACATGTCTGCAATTGTCTGGTGGATTGAATAGGGCTAATGGTCAGAGATGGTGGGTCTTATACCTGTCAGTTGGCAGGCTGCCAATTGCAATACCTTGGTTCTCATCCACATGGCTCTTTAGAATGCTAGCTATGGCTTGTTCAGATGGAAATGGCATTCTAAGTGGGTACAAGTGGAAGTTTTAAGGTTTCTTGAAGCTGAGGCCCCAAAATCATATAATGTCACCTTGCCATCATCATAGTAGTCATGGACCAGCCCAGATTCAAAAAGTAAAAAAATAGTCTTTTTTTTTTTTTTTTTTTTTTTGGTTTGTTTGTTTGCAGTACTGGAGGGTTGAACCAGGGCCTCATGCATGCTTTCCAAGCACTCTACTACTGAGCTGCACCTCTAGCCCACTTTTTAAAATTTTTTATTTTGAGACAGGATCTCATTAAGGTACAAAGGCTGCCTCTGGCCTCAAAATCACAATCCTCCTGCCTCCACCTCCCAAGTTTCTGGGATTACAGGGGTGCAACACCACACCTAGCTCTCTTCCTTAATAGGGGAAGTGACAAAAAAATTGTAGCCATTTAACATCTACTATAATTCGTTAATATTTTGTCGGAGAGTTTTGTTATGTGTATAAGAGAGATTGGCCCATAATTTTCCTTAGTTGTATCATCCATGTGTAGTTTTACAATCATGGTTATGCTTCTCTTATAGAGTTGAAAAGTTCTTGTTTTTATTTTGTTTTCTCTTCTTTGGGAGAATTTACACAAGATTCCAGTGATTTTTTTCTTGAAAGATCTGTCCAAAACTGTTTGGCCTGGTGTTCTTGTTTTGTTTTGTTTTGTTTATAGGAAGATTAACTACTGATTCCATTTCTTTAATAGGACCATTCAGACTTTCTATTTCTTCTTGACTCAGTTTTGGTAAGTTATATGTACACATATTTGTAAAAATTTGTCTCTTTTGTTTGCATCTTCAAAATTATTGGTATGAAGTTATAGGTAGTATTCCCATATCTTTTTAATCACTGCTCTTTCTCATTCTAATTTATTTATGCCTTGTTTCTCTTTCTTTATCACTCTTATGAGAGGTTTGAGTATTTTATTTGTCTGTTCCTAAAACACAACTCTTGGCTTTATTGATCCTCTCTATTTTATCTTTGCTTACTATTTCATTGCTTTCTGCTTTTATCTTTATTATATGCTTCATTCGTTTTTGTTGGGGCTGAATTTTAGCTCAGTAGATATAGTGCTGTTCTGTGCTTTCTGAGGCCCTGAGTGTAATCCAACACCACATAAATGGGACAAGGATCTGGTAGCCCACTCCCAATACAATTCTGAAACAATCTACCATTGAAAACCCTATGAATGGCAGAGAAGCACTGGCATAGTGCCAGGCATGGCACAGTGTTGGGGAGGGTTTCATTCTGTTGTACACAGGGTTGCTATAAGTCAGACCCTACTTGATGGCATCTAACAACAACAACAACATCTGTTTTTGTTGAGTTTGTTCTCTTGTTTTTTTTTAACTTCTTATGTTAGTGTAACTCATTAATTTTCAGCTATTAAAAATTTTCAATATAAGCATTTTAAGGCTACAAATTGCTCTTGAAATAGCACTTTAGCTATCTCCCAAAGGTTTCATTCTGTAGTATTTTCAGTATAGTACAGTTTAAAAATACTTTTGTTTTATTTGCCCTGTGATCAAACCCACGGCCTTGTGCATGCTAAGTAAATGCTCTACCTATGGGTTCTACCCCAAACTTTGGTTTTGGTTTTGGTTTTATCTAGAGTTTATTATTATTATTTTTAGGCAGGGTCTCTCTCTATATAGCTCAGGCTGGCCTTGAACACATGTTGATCTTCTTGCTTCAGCCTCCCAAGGGCTGGGATTATAGACATGTGCCACCATGTCCAGCCACAGAGACTTTTTTAACTTAAAAAAATTAAATATAGCATACACATAGAAAACTATAGAAAATCTACATGTACAGTGAAATGAATAATTAGGAAGCAAACACCTATGTAACTACCTAGGTTAAAAAAATAATAAAATAGAGCCCACCCAAAGTCCAGAAGCCCCCTGTGTCTTCCTTTTCCATTCACTGTCCTCTGTCTGACACAGAGAGATGAGCACTTCTCTGGACTTTTTTTTTTTTTTTTTTTTTTTTTAAAGACACGGCCTCACTGAGTAGCCCAGGCCATCCTGGGACACATTAAGTAGACCAGGCTGGCCTTGAACTCCTGACGATACTCCTGCCTCAGGTTTCTGAGTGCTGGGATTACAGGTGTGTGCCACCACACCTAGCTCTTCTCTTGACTTTTGAAATAGAATTTATTGGTTTCCACCTACATATGCATGTATGTATCTCTAAATGGTATCAATGGTTTTGCCTAAATCACATGCCATAGTACATGCCTATAATTGCGCCACTTTGGGAGGTTAAAGCAGGAAGATCATGAGTTTGAGGCAAGAGGCAGCCTGGGCAACTTAGTGAGACCCTGTCTCAAAATAAAAAAATAAAAGGGGCTGAGGTGTAGTTCAGTGTAGAGCGCTTGCCTAATATGCACAAGACCCTGAGCACAAACTCTAATAAGTCCCTCGGTTCAATCCCCATTGCCACCAAAAAAGAGAGAGGGAGGGAGAGAGAGAGAATGAATTATGCTGGGCAAAAGTACACTGGGTACCGTTGTGCATACTTATAATCCCAGTGACATGGGAGGCAGAGCCTGGAGGATTGCAAGTTCAAGACAAGAGGCAGCCTGTGTAACTTAGTGAGACTCTGACTCAAAATAATAAAAAATGGGCTGGGGGTGCTGCCCAGTGGTAGGGCATTTGCAGCATATGTATGAAGCCCTGGGTTCAATCCTTAAGTACAGTTAAACAAACAAACAAAAATAAAACAGGGGCTGGAGGTGAAGCTCAGTGGTAGAGCACACACCTAGCAGGCATAAGTCCCTGGGCTCAACCCCCTCACTGCACATATCTGTCTCAAGCTAAAAAATTTAAGAATGGGCTAGAGGTACAGCCCAGTGGCAGAGCACTTGCAAAGTATGTGCAAAACCCTGGGTTCAACCCCCACGTACTGAAAATAAAATTAAAAAGAAAGACTGGGTTTACTGCAGCAGAGTAAGGATCTAAACAGCCAGAATAACTTCCCAACTATTTCCACTGGAACATCCCAGATGCAGGTAGTAGTGAAGGGTGGGAGTCACAGATTGAAAGAAGGGCCAAGCTATGGGAAAGCGAAGAGCATGGGGGGAGGTTGGATGAAGCACGATCTTTGTATGAGCATTCTTGACGTGATTCTAGGGTCAGGGTTCCTGTCACCCGTCTGCTGGCTCTTTGGATCACTCGGCTACTGGCATGCTTTCCAAGTCTGTATCCATGAGTGGCATCAATTGCCTCTTGGACACCTCAGATCCAGATAGTGAGTAAAAGTGGGGAGCAAAGTGGTGGTGGCCCCTTCCCCAATCCATCTCACCACCAGTCCTCACAGCCAGTTGTTTAGGATCCAGATGTCCTGGATTATGTCCAACCATACACCCTTAGATCCCCAAAATCCCTTTATTCAAATGAGAGATTTTAATTCAGGACTTTGCCATCTTGAGATTATCCTGCCAATAAAGGGGGATATAGGCAAGAGTGACATTTTCCAACCTCCCCCCGTCACCAGAGATGGGGGACAATTACCTGCAATGCCTCTTGTCCTCAACATGGAAGATGCGGAGGTCAAAGTGAAAACTCAGCCCTCCTCATTCAACAGAAACAGAACTGAAATGTCAGGCCCCCAGTCTCCTTCTTCTTATAGCCCTGGTTCCTAAATTCTCCAGCTGTGTTCTGCTCAGACCCCGCCCTCCCTCCCTGCTTCCCAGTGCCCGCCCTCAGGAATGGCGTCACATGCACCTGCAGCTTGGGAACCTGATCCAGGTGGAGAAGGTCGGGGAGGCAGCCCCGGGCGCCTTTGTTTGGCTTTAACTAGACACTTCTCTTCTCCTCTTGTGTTGGCAGGGAATTTATCCCACTCCTCTGCCACTGACCTCAGCAAACGGTGAGTTTGGGGGACTTAGAGCCCTTTGAAAGCCTAGGCAAGGGAAGAGCGATAGGTCCCGGCCATGGATTTTGTAGCCCCCAGGGTCTCTCCACTTCCTGAAACACTGTTCCCCTGAACATTTCTGATGAAAGGCCTCCAGATATCTTCCCTGAGCTGCATAGAATTCATCCTCTACTCTCTGGTGCACAGCAGCCCTATAGGATGGGAGAGAAATTAGGGAAAGAAAAGGAGTAGCTGGACCACAGGGTGTCAACTGAATAAAAGAGAGTGAGAGTTGTTTGCTGTTGTCAATGACATAAAGAGAAACAGATCAGCTGGTAGACAATCTTAGGGAGAGATAGCAACCAAGGACCGTGGTTAAACTTGGACGGATGACTCAGATAACTGACCAATGGGAAGTGGCCCAAAGGAGCCTTAGGCAAGGACTGTAGAGCTCCCAGCAGAGGGCAGGGCCTGAAAGCACAGTCCAGGAATGGAGGTGGAGGCTGGGAGATTTCTGTAACTACATAAATAAGCATGCAAAATCAGCACCTGCTTATTTGGCTTGTATGGCTAAAGCTTAATTAAAGTGGGGGCAGCCCTCTAACTCACTGTGACTATGCGAGCAAGTTAACGGGCCCTTTAAGATACCAGCCTCTGATTTGTGATCTTGAAATTCTCTAGCTGACACATCCTTCTGGCTCTGGGTTTGGGATTAGCTCATGGGATGGGGCTGATGAAATCCCAGGAAATTCAGTCCTTACTGGCTTTAGGCCCAGAGGCCCTTTCCTAACAGCAAAGGGTCGTACACAGGGCTCTTGTTCTGAGAGGGGAAAATATCCCCCTGGAGGGCCCTCTCCTCATTCCACTTCCTCTGGGAACAGCATGAGAGATTGGGCCCTCCCATCTGGAGCCTGGATTAGGTAGGAAGGAAGAGTCTGCATGTATCTGGGAGGAGCCTGAAGCCTCCTCCTAACTAAAGGGGCCTGGAAAACTGAAGTGTCCCCAGCTGGGAAGCCCTGGGAGGTGGAGGTTGTTTTTCTACCCATCTCTCCTCTTATTTCCTCATCTTTTCTTTCAGATCCTTTCCCCTTACTTCCATTTCCTCTTTGCTAGTTCCGGGAAGGTTGTTATCCTTCACCTCTCTGGGAGTAACTTTTTCTCCTTTTCCAGTTTTATCTCCATTTCCTCCCCTCCCCTTTTTCTCTCTGCAGCTGTAGCCAGCTGGAAGGGCATTCAGGTACCTGGGCAGCCTCCTCCCTGCGACGGACCTTCAGCTTCTTCTTGGGCATGACCGGCAAGGCCAAGGTAGGAGTCAGCCGGGGAAGCAGGAGGCCAGGACCTGCTGTCCTCCTCCTCTCCATTCCTCCCCCTCCCACCACACCATCCCTCTCCAGCTCTCCTTATTATAGACTCAGGACAATGGGTCAAACTTTAAGAGCACATGCTGAGTCTCCAAACCTCTGTCTGTGTCCTAGTAAACCACCTTTTCTCTGCTTCTCCTCACGCCTCCAGTTTAGCAGCCAGCTGTGGACAGCTGTAAGAGGAAAAGAGCCAGAAGCCTCAGGAGCTGAGGAATGCCCTAACCCTCCCTCACTTTAGACATCACATAGCTAAGAGGTGGGCAGCAGAAATCTTGCCCATTGGACATAATAATGATAATAATTATAGCAATACATTTTACTTCTTCATAGAGTATTAAAGTTTGCAAAGTGCTTTCACACATAATTTTATGGGTGGATACGGCAGATGAAGGAGTTGAAATAAGATTGCAGGCAGAGTGGAAGGAAAGAAAGCATATGATTATGTAATGCATGCACACCATACATGTGTAGCCCTGTGTCTTCTGGCCCTAGGAAGTGAAGGTGTACTGCTCTCTTCCTTGTCACCAAGGAAGAAACTAAGAGCTCTGGCTGCAGCCTGTGTTCATTTCCATTTTATTTACTGGCAGAATGAGCCACTCCTTTTTTCCTCGGTGATTTTCCCAAGTTTGCATATTCTTTCCAACCCTGGGGCAGCTTCTGAGCATTGTAAGAAAGCCCAAAGAAGACACCATCCTATTTTCCTAGAAAAGCCCTGGGATTCTCCGCCAGTCAGGTTGCTCGGGCTCCTACTGCCCCACCTTGCAAGACCAGTATTCTCCCCTCTGGGGAGATTTCCCCTCCTCTGTCTGGGTGGGAGGGTGGGATTTAGCTCAGTGGGTAGAGCGCTGCGCTGCAGTCTCTGAGGCCCCAAGGCCAGCACCGCAAAAATGGGAGAAGGGCCTGGCAATCCACTCCCAAGGCAATCCCGAAGCACTCAGCCATTGAAAACCCTATAGGGGTCGCTATGAGTCGGATACCGACTCGATGGCACCTAACAACAACAACAAGTCTGGGTGGGCAGAGAAGGGTAGAGGTATAAGCAGGTCCGTTGGTAGCATCTTTTCCCCACAGGCTATGGGTGAGGAGTTGAAGCTGATGGAGGCATGAGACAGCTGTCTGTTGGGGAGCAGGAATCGCTAGAAAACAAAGCAAACACAAAACCTGGGGTCCCTCCTGCCCACAGGCTCTGTTGGTTCAGGGTAGGAGCGAGCATGGGGAAATCACCCTCTTCCTGCAGAGGGGATGTCAGTGCTGCCCAGGGGCCATCCATGTTTGCTGCATATGCTGTGTATGCTGACCCGTGGCCTAAGAGCCAGGTAGGGGATTAAGTAACCTGACAAAGGGGAATGTGGGCAGGAACTTTGGAGTGCAGATGAAGAACAGGAAAGAGCCAGAGTAAGTCAGGACACTCTTGCACTCAGAGTTTCCTCACCAGGGTCTCTAGGCCTGGCTTTTGTCTCTCTCTCTCCCATTCCCTGGTTCACCTTCCTTCCACCCTCATGAATGCGTGTGCCTGCTTCAGGTAACTGCCTCCTCCCCTGCGCCCAGCTCAGGATGGGGCCATGGCAGGTAAATACCAGGGTGGGGCAGGAGAGCAGCTCAGTTAGGCAGTGAGGGAAAGAGGCTTGCCCTTCTACTTGCCTGGCATTGTCCTGTTGGCCAAACACTTTCGCAGACATCATTTCATTTACTTCTTATAACAACTCTGCTTTCTTGACCAAGATCCTGTAGCTAGTATGAGATAAGAGCTTTCACTTACATTATATAGGCTTTCTTACTAGACCCAGCACGCCAGTCAGTCTTCTTCCATAAGCTCTGCTGGGCAGCCACTGGGGTCAGGTATGCCTTAGTTACCCGCTCCTAGAGTACACAGGTCCAGGGTAATCAGAAGAAGAGTAGATTTCCACTACAGGATGTGGGGCTTGGGCCTCAGTAGCTCTGAGGCTGTGTTCCCTTACTGATGAAGCCTTTGGCAAGTGGTCCTCCCCTGAGGCTTCCTCTTTAGCCCTGAAATGGAAAGAATATATTTTGTCAAATGGGCTAAAGAAGATGGTGGCTACTTTTGGGATTCTGACAGAAATTTTTGTTTGCACTGTGGTGCACACCTATAATCCCAGGGACTCAGGAGGCTGAGGCAGGGGGATATCAAGTTGGAGGCCAGAGGCAGCCTGCACAACTTAGTGAGACTCTGTCAAAATAAAAAACAAGAAAGGGGCTAGGAGTACTGTTCAATAGTAGAACATTTGCCTAACATGTACAAGGCCCTGGGTTTGATCTCCAGCCCCATGAGAAAGAAAAAATAAAATAAAAATAAAAAAGAAGACAGACAAAGTGTTCATTGTTTCAGAAGATATAAAAAATGGAAATGGAGTCAAGCTGCAGGCTTAGGTCACTAAATCCAGGTGTTTTTAAAAGATAGAACAGTTTAAATTAGCCCTCCCCCCATTCCTCTTTATTTTTTTAGAGGGCCTAGAGAGAGGGGCAGGGCAACAAACAAATAGCAGGTGGGATGGAAAGCAGAGTGAAAGCGGGAGTGGGAGACAGGAAAGGGTTGGAGGGTCAGATCCTTTGTCATAGAGACTTTCTACATCGAATTTATATACTGAGAGGTCCCTCAAAGTGCCTAAGTTTCAATTCCCAGGTTTATTGGCTACCAAGGTGGAGTTTGATCCTTTAAGATTCTATCCTCAGCTTGCAGCACTGTTGGGCACCTTCCCCCCCCCCCCCACATACACACAAACACTAGGGGAGAAAAGCTGAGGTCCCAGCCCAACTCCAGTCTCTGAATCCCCCAGTGGGCGGAGCCATGAAGCCAGGCTTCTGGCCTCTGGCTGGCTGTTTTTTAAATTAGTACATTCCTCAGCCTTGGCTGACCACTGAGGGAAGGTAAGTCTGGAGTTCCAGCGCCAGGAGCCCCAGCACTGCTAGTTTGGGGAGTTCCTGAGGTCTTTCCATAGGTCTCTTCCTGCAGGTACAAGCCTGGAGGAACCAGCCTTGCCCTGGGAAAGTCCTTTCTGCTTCGAATTGTCACCTAGCCTGGACTGGGCAGGGTTTGTTTCCTCTCCTTTTTTCTTGGCCTTTACTATATAAGGATCCTAAACAGGAGAATGGGTGCAGAAGGCGAAGGAGTTGCTAGGCAGGGGGGAAGCTGCAGGAGCAGTGTGGGGGTGGTGCTGGGGTGAGGAGCCCAACCAGCTCAGCCAGTGGTGGAGAAGTGGAGCCCGAAATAGAGGCAGAGGCTAAAATTGGCACCTACAAGAGTGCTGAGTTGGGCTTGAAACCTGCAGCCTGGTCCTGCAGCTTAGCAGCGCCAGGAGCTGCAGGACCTCGGGTGGTGGGTCTCCTCTTCCTATCCTCCCGCCTCCGGGGCTCTCTGTGCTTATAGTTTCTACAGAGTAATGAGAGACCCTGAGTGGTGGAAGTGAACTGCAATGTGAGTGATAACAGTTAGTAGGAAGGAATTCTCCCCAAAGCAGGAAATTCATCCCAAGGTGGAGGTTGGCTCAGGTTGGAGCGAAGGGTTCAGAAAGATGAAGCCCCACCTCACCCTTCTCAGGGGGAGACTTGGCTGTGCCCTATCTGCTCCCTGACTAGGGCGGTCTGTTTTCTAGTTCCGGCTTAACTTGCAACTGAGAGAACTGTAGTTAGACACGTGTAAGAACTTCCCCAGCTTCCTAGCCCCCGGAAAGGAGGCAAAAATCCCACCTTCATCTTCCTCCCTCCTTTCTGCCCCGCCCCAAATTACCAGGCAGAGGCGGAGCTAGGAAGAGGACTGGCAGACTGTGGTCAGGGAGGGTACAGAAGGGTGGAGGCTTGTGGAAGAATTCTCTTTGCATTCTTTGACTTCTGGGAGTGAATCCTCTCCTTCAAACCTACTCAATACTCAGCTTCTATTTCCCCTCCCTCCCGCCACCCCTGCCCCTAGTCGTAAAAGGGATCTGTCTGTTCTGGCCTGCTTTGATGGGCCCCAAAGGCCAGGAAGGAACTGGTCTCAGGTTCCCTGGAGAACAAGAGGCGGATGGAATCCTCCCGCCTGCGGGTCTTTAAAGACTGAAGTTACCCGGCGGGAAAGGGGTGGGGAAAAGGGAAGGGAGAGCAAAGGGAAGACCTGGGGTCCAGTGAGGACCGCAGAGATGGGCACTGGTGGGTTTTAAGAAAAGCACAGAGAAGAGACAGGTCGCTGGGGCTAAGAGGGTACCTCCAGGCACTGGCGAGGGGGAAACCAGCAAAGCAGCCCCTCATACCCATTCAGGGACCTATGTCCTCCCAGCTGCCCTAACACTAACCCTGGCGTACTGTCCCGCGTGCTGGTACCCCGCCCTCCCTCCGCTCCGCCTCCCCCCTTCCTGAGCTCGGGCGGGGGAGGAGACAAGGGTTTGAGGAACTGGCGCTGGGTGCCGGGCGAGGGGAGTGAGACTTCCTGTCCCCGACGCGTGCGGGCCGGACCCCTCCCCCAACTCACCCCCCCACAATAGCTGGACGCCTGGGTCCGCACCGCGTCCTCCCCGCTCCCCGCATCCCGTAGGATTATGTCTCGCATCGAATCCCTCACGCGGGCGCGCATCGACCGGAGCAAAGAGCTGGCGAGCAAGGTGGGCTGGCTCTGCAACCCCTCTCCCCCCTCCCCACCCCCCGCCGTTGTCCTCAAGGTGCCCTCCTACCCCCGGCACCCGCAGCGCGCCCCTAGTAAACGCGCCTGCTTTCTGGGCGCCAAAATCGGGCGGAGCAGTGGATCGGAAAGCGGCGGGACGGGGTGGGTGGGGACTGTGAGTGAGTGGGGAGGGGGGTTGGGAGAGCAGGAGGCAAGACCCGAGTCTCCAGCTCCGCAGCGCGAATTCTGTGCCGTGATCCTCCGAGAGAGCGGACCTGAGGTTTGGTGGCCTCCAATCTGGCGGTACCCAGTGTTTTGGGCCACTCGGAGGAAAGTTGCTCTGGTAAGGGACGGAGCGGAAAGAGGGAGGCATGTGTATCGGGCGTTTGGGGTGGTGGAAGCTCTGTGCCCGGGTCCTGCCTGGTTGCTCTCTGTGGTGTCCACCACCACCTCAGTCGCTGGCTTGGTCGTTCCCCCTTTGTCCCCGCCATCCAGCGGAGGGGGCAGGAGGGGTGGTTTCCCAGCTTCCTCCTACCACCACCACCACCCCTCTAAGACAAAAGTCAGCTCCTCCTCTCCTTGCAAATGGACTTTCCAGCTGTGATTCAGTTCTCCCTGGGGTGGGCGTGTGGCTGGGGTCTGGGCATCGTGGAGGGCTGGCTTACTTTCATCCAGGCCATCACCCTCAGGTGAAGGAAGCTGTCTTTGTGTAGCTGGAATGCTTTTCTCCATTCTGAGCACCCCTCTCCCTGGAACACGGGGTGGTCCCCCATCCCTGTCTGCCCCACCAGCTTCTGGGCACCTTGTTCTAGCCTGAAACAACCTGAAACCCTTAGGCTGACCCACTTTCACCTCCCTCAGCTCTTATTCTCTTATCTCCTCTTGTAGGGGGCCCTTCACCTGTCATCTCAAGTCTGGGTGTATAATTACACACACACACACACACACACACACACACACACACACACACTCACACACACACAGTATCTTGACCTCTCTGCCACTCCTCCTTCCAAGTATTCTTTATCCCTGTCTTTATACCCAGGCCCACTCCCAAATGCCATGACCTCTCCAACCCTCAGCCCTCAGGAAATGATGAAACCAACTTGGTGGTGAATAAGTAAGAGCTGGGAGGAAGGTGGGGCATGCTTACAGCACCTCCCAGCTCCTCAGGTATCCACACTGTACCAGTCACAGAAAGGCCAGGACCTAGTCTAGAGCCGCTTTATCTTAGTCTCTGGCTTCTCTCTGAGCCCAGTGCCCTGCCCCCTGGGCAGCCTAGCTCATCACAATTGTTCAGCCCGGGAGCAATAACCCTTTGGAGCCCTCCCCTCCACCTCCCTCATGGTTCCTAACTAGGCTACCTGTCTCCAAGCTAAATTGGGAAAGAATCCATCCTGGGGCGAGGGTGGAGGCAGAAGAGCAAGCTTTAAGACTTTCCTTCGTGGGGTTATGATTAGATTCTGCTAACTGGAAGGCATCAGGGATTTGAGTAGCGCCTAAAACAAACAGGGCCAGGGTGAGATGGCTGAAGTGTGGTGGAACAGTAGGGTGGCAGACAGGCTCTTTACAACCTTGCACCAGGCCAGGCCTCAGCTCCCAAAGTCTGTTTATTTTTTCAACCGTTTGAGCTGAGACCCTGGAGTAGAGCCAAGGGGGGAGCGGGAGAGGCTTTTTGAAACCACGGAAATTTGGTTCCACCCTAAAAAGGAAAGCCATGGGGGAGGGAGGGAGCAGACCTGGTGGGGGTGTAGGAAGAGGTTCTCTGGTGTAAGGAGAGGTTCTCAGAAGGCAAATACAAGGGTCCTTTCTCCATTAATGGGGGAGCTAGAAAGCCAGATACTTGGTTTCCCCCCCCTGTTTTTCTTGCCTATTCCCCCCCACACACAGTGGAGCACTAAAGATCACAGAAGCCTGGCTCTCTTTTCTACTCTGGGGCTGGCCTTCAAGGGGAGACTGGGGAATCTGATCTGGCTGGGAGTGGGGAGTGGGGGGCTGATTGGGTGGACCGGAGAGGGCAAGGAGGCCACCAGAGGAGGGTGGTTGTCAGTTTGGGCTGGTCGGAAGGGGAGGGCCACCTCCGGAAAGCTGTGGTTACAGAAGGGGGAGTTGGTTCTTAGCCAACAAACCCTGGATCCCCTCTTCCCCCCTCCCCCAAGCACACCAGCTGTCTCCTTTCTTTTTATACTGTGGTGGGAAGTAGAGGAGGCCTGCTAGAAATGAGATTATTAGAGGAAGATGGTCTTCTCTACTACCTATGTGGGGGGATGGGTAAGGGCTGAATCTGGTCACCCCCAATCCCTCCCAGTCTCTCACCTTACTGCAAGGACCTCATAGGAGGAATTTAAGTATAACGTGCCCCTTTCTCCTTCCCACCCTCGTATGATCTTTCTGTGTAACCCTCACCCCCCCATGCTTCCTTTTTCTTTTCACTCCATTTCTATTCTTCCAGGCTGTCTTTACTTCTCCACCCCCTCAGTTCTCTCTGCTCTACTTTCTACCTTCTCAAGCCCAAAGCCCACAGGTCCCCTTTCTTTAGTCCCCTGCTTTTCCCTCCCTCCTTTCCCAAACCCTAACCTTCCTGTCTCTCAGAACAAAGGGTCCTTTTCTGCCAAGCGGGGGCCAGAGATCCAGGGATGGCTCTGGAGGCTGGGTGTCCCTCAGAATCTCTAGGACCGGAGGAGTGTGTGGCAGGTGGAATGGGGAGCGCCAGAGAGACTGTGTCTTTGTTCTGAGTGCTGGAGAGGTGGCTGGCTGGCTTTGTGTTCAGGGGCAGGAGTGTAGCCAGAGAAGGGCCAGAGGAGCCCAGGAGGGAGCAGAGAGGGCTGACAGTTTGGGAGGAGACTTGAGGAATTGGGGGTTGTCTGGGAGGCTGAGGCTTTGGGGATCATAGAAAAAGATTATAGGGGTCATGGAGGTTAGGGAAAGAATTGAGGGGGAGGGGAGGAGCACGATGGGAAAGGGAACTGAAGGCTTAGGGAAGTAACTGAGTTACTGCAGGAGGACTAGATGGTGCCTAGGGACCCATGCAGTTAAAAAAGGAGTCTAAGTCCCACTGCCTCTGGAATAGTGACCTTGTATCAGAGAGGAGACAGATCTGAATATGTAATTCCTACATGTGCATGTTAACCTATATGTTGGGGTATATGTGTCTGTCTGTCCTAGATGCTCTGGGTTACTGTATAAAACAGTAGTCATCAAAGTAGGGAGCTCATGCTCTCTGGACTTGAGGAACTAGTCCATTCTTAGCTTTAGCCTCTGGTTCAAAGTATCCTGTAGGAGATGAGTGAGTAGATCGGTCAGAGTTTCTGGAGCTGGAGAAACGACTGAGAGGAGCTGGCTGGACTCTTTTGCATTTGTTTGTGTCTTCTTGGGAGAGGGTGGGGAGTGGGGTTGCAAGCAGCAGCTGCCCCCCTCCCAACTCAGCCGGCCTGCCTTGTGCCAGGAGGGCAGGGAGTCCTGGCACAGCTATTGTTCACTTGCACAAATGGCCGTCTGTTTGCATTGCTCCCCCTCCCTCTCTCTCTGCTTGTCTCTCTCCTGGCCCGACAGGTGTGGCTGAATGGGGAGCAGGCTGAAGTCCAGAGTGCCTGGGTCTTGGGGTCTCTAGCCTGCTTTTATTCCCTGTGGCTTTTAGCACCCTTCTTCTGCTTCGTCAGTGTGCCCACCCTCATTGCCAGGTGCCTTATCTTCCTTCATCAAGCAAGCATTTATTAAGTGCCTTTGTGTGTTCAGTGATGTCTTTCTGCACTGTTTCTGGCTCTGCCAGTAATGTTTCCGTTTGGCCACCTTCTCTCAGCCTTCTGCCTTCTTATCTCCAGAAACACCTAAAGGAGCAGCGCCTGGCTGAGACCATCCTAAGCCTTTTTCCAGGGCACATGGCCAGGAGCACTCTCCCTCCTCATTTCCCAGCTCTATAGTTCATCCCCCATGACTCCGTGCCCTTTGCAGCCAATGCCTCTGCATCCCTGCTGTCCACAGCTGAGCCATAGGTGACCCTTTCACAGGCCCTCTGGTTGTCAAGCAGAGGGTCTGGACAGAGGCCTTGTTCTCTTGGGGAAGGGGCTGCTGCCAGTTGCCAGCTGAGGTGATTGTGAGTACCACGTGACTCCCAGAGGCCTTGATGTGGACTTCCGTGATGGCGAGGCGAGGGCAGAGATTGCTTACACCCTACTTGGTGAAGCTCCAACCTGCCTAGGTAGCTCTGCCAGGCCCTACAGCCCACTGGGGAGCACAGGAAATCAAAGTCCAGGCCTTTGGGATTGCCTTGTCCTTCATATGTTACCATTTTCATCTCTCAGCCTGAGAAACAAAGTGGAGAGAAGAGGGGGAGACCATGTCTTCCTCTGAACTTGTCCACAGTCACCCACAATGATCAAGATCTGGCATGACAGTGGAAGGAAGGTTGGGTTGGTCTTCTGATTTACAGAGGAAACCCTCTCGGTCTAAGCTCAAAAGAAGTAGGAGACCCAGGCGTGTGGCGCATGCCTGTAATCTCAGAGACTCTTAAGGCACAGGCAGGAGGATCACAAGTTTGAGGCCAGAGGCAGCCTGTGTGACTTAACAAAACCTTGTCTCAAGATGAAAAATAAGAAAAGGAGGCTAGGGATGCAGCTTAGTGGTAGAGCACTTGCAAAGTATGTGCGTGGCCCTGGTCAGCCCTCTAGTACTGGGGGAAAAAAAAGAAGTAGGACAGAAGAGCTGGGAGGAAGGACAAAAGGAAAGACAGGAAAGGAGGCTACAGGCTCTGAGCTCTCAAGGAATGAAAGGAGTCTGCAGAGCAGAGGTACTGCCAGCGTGCCATATCTTGGTGTCTTTTCTACCTTTCACCCCTTTCTTCCTTCCCTTCATTTCCAAACACGTATTGGGTGTCTGTTGTATACAGGGCATTGTACTGGATGTGTTCACGTTCTTCACTTAAACTGTGATGCAGCAGTGGCTTAGGTAAAGGCAGTGAACAGGAAAGACTTCTCATGAGGCTTGTGAAGAGGAGGCAGAATGACCCTAGCTGTTGGACAGAAGAGAACTGGACTCAGCAGGAAGGGCCTCTGAGCATTGCGGTGGGTGTCATGGATTGCAGCATGACAGGCATTTTCTTAGAAAGATTGAAGGGTGGAGCTGTCCAGCTTGGTGTTGGGTGGATAGAAAGAAACCAATGTGATTTTCTTAAAAAGTAGCTGGAACAGAGTAGGACAAAGAACTAAAGGAGCCCACTCACTCCATCTCTAGACAGGGACCCTTGGTAAGCAGCTCCCGTGTCATTTCCATCCTCAGCAGCCTGCGCCCTGGGGCGGGCACAGGCCACCTCTGGGACAATAGTGCTAGGCGGTGCCAGGGTTGCTTGCTGCTGGGCAGTGCCGGTGGTGGAATGTGCTGCTTCTGTGGCTGTTGCCTGCTGCTGGCACACCTCGAGAGGGGGTCGCTTCAAGAGAGGGTGAGTGTTGGGAGGTGGAGGGGGCAGGGCTCAGAGTACCTGGGCTGTATGAGCATCAGTGCCAGAGAGGGGCAGGGCCAACAGAGACCCCATCTCTGGCTGCCTCAGGCCTCTCTCCTTTTGCCACTCCCATCTGGCCATGGAGGTGAGCCCTGAGAGGGTGGAGAGCTGAGAGCCAAGGGCCACGTGGAAAGTGGGACTTGCAGCAGCAGCAGCAGCAGCAAGGCAGGTCTACAGCCCTGTCCCCTTGAGAGTGAGCCTGGCCAGGCATGTTGGTCTTTTTAACGCTGTTTTCATGTTTGTTTGCTTGCTTGCTTTCTGCACCACCCCCGGACTTGGGGGGTTGAACCCAGAGTTTCGCACATACTCTGCAAGTGCTCTACCACTGAGCTGCCCATTTTTCTATTTTTTGTCTTGAGTCAGGGTCTCACTATGTTATGCAGGCTGTCTCTGGCCTTGAACTTGTGATCCTCTGCCTCTGCTTCCTGAGTCACTGGGATTACATGCCTGCACCACAGCGCCAAGTTGCTTGTGCACTTTAATTCAAGTGTTGTAAGTGGTCGTACTTTCAGTAGGTGTCCTAGAGAAACTGGAAGGGCAGGAGAGGAGAACAGGGAGAAAAGATGGCATGGGAAGAAATATTTGGACTTAAGTCTCCGAGGTCCCACCAGGTGAATTGGTGGTGAATTTGATCTAAAAACATGAAATCAGTTGGTGCAATATAGATGGAGATTAGACCAATGGAAGATTTTTCTAGTGATTTAGGTAGGTAGGTACCAGTGGAGAAAAAGGGAGGCTGCAGTGTCAGAGGCTGGAGTTCAGACGCTGTCAGCTCAGCCCCTGAACAAGGCCTAGGGAAGGAGGAGTCACCTGTGGGAGGAGGAGGGACACGAGGGCCACAGCTGTGGAAAAGAAGCAGAAGCAGAAGCCAGGCTGGCTGTGTAAAGGAAGGCAGAGGTGGAGGCACAGAGGAGAGAGAGCCTGAGCTGAGGAGGGAGGGCATGGAGAGAAGACGGGGAGATGGGAAGAGAGGAGAGAAGGGAAGTGAATGTGGAGGATGTGTGAGGAAAGGAAAGAGGGACTGACCCCCAAACCCCTGGGCTCTGCTTGTCCTCAGACAACCTGAGCCGAGGAGGGGCAGGAGAGAAGGATCTTGGCCACCAGGATGCTCTGAGACCCAGGGCACTGCAGCCCAGTGCCCTCTGGCCCCTGTGCTGTTGACTCAGTCCCCCCACACTTCCTTTTTCTACCCTCTACTGCCTGGAGCACCAGGCCTGTGTCTTCCCCTCCCCCACCCCACGGCTGGCCACGGGTGAGTGTGGCTGTGTATAATTGCAGTGAGTGTGACTGTGAGTGAGTAACTGCAGTGAGCCGGCAGTGTGAGTGTAAGCGTGTGTGACTGCAGCAAGTGTGATCGCAAGTGTATGACTGCAGTGAATGTGGCTGCAAATGTGGCTGGAGCTGCAGTCAGAACTGGTCCGGGCGTCCTACTGAGTTGTAATTCACCTTCCTGGATTTCTGTCCTGGACTTCCAGCAGTGTCCTCACTCTGGGGCTCCTTGGGGCTCCTACCCCAGCCTCGGCAATCTGATTGCTGCCCTATGGCTTCTGAGAGGCAGGGACACCATGAAGGGAGTGTTCAACTTCTAGTACTGCTTTGTCTTCCAAGAGCAGAGGGAAACTCCAGAGACCTCAGGTGACAACTGAGGAAGGTCCCAGAAGGTGGGAAGAATAGTGTCCTGTCTTCTCACTTTCTCAGGCTTTTTGGGAAACTCAGGGGTTTGGGGAGCGGCAGAAAAGAGGTCAGTGAGAATGTGACTTGCAGAGCCTGGGGAAGTGGGAGGAGGAAGGCCTAGGTGGAAAAGACCCGCCTCAGAGGGATGGGATGGGATATGTGGTGTACCCCATCTCTATGGAGACTGGAGCCAGAGGATGGAGGGTAGATGTCAGGAAGGACTTCTAGGCTAGGAGGACCAGTTGAGTGGGAAGCAATGGGGCGGGGAGCTCATGTGGTTTTTGTCCCTGGAGGGTGGTTTGAGAGGAATAAAAGTTAGACTGCAGGGGAGATTTTCTACCCAGGCATCCCAGCTGCCTGGCTGATTTCCTGCCTTAAGGGCCCCAGAGAGAAGGAATGACCTGAGACCAAAACCAGGCTCCCCCTCCCTGAGGTTAGTGGGGAACATGCTGCCCCCCAGACAGGGGCCCCATGGGCCTTGGCTGAGCATGCGTGGAAGAGTTAGAGGTTTAAGATATTGACCTCTGGGTTGGGGTGACAATGGAGTCGTTCTGCCCCTTCAGCCAATCTAATAAAGGGATCTCCTGCCCTCCCATCCCCCCCCCCGCCCCCCCCGCACTGTGACTGCCACGGAGACCGCGGCTCCAACACTGGTTGTCATGGTTATGAGAGGCGCTAACTCCCATAGATTGGAAAGCGCTGGTGAGCTGGCACCCTCTGCGTCGCCCGTTCTCCCCTCCTCTCTGCGCATCTTCCCCCCCCCCCCCCGGCTCTGCACAGAGAAGAGCGTACAGCAGCCCGGGGGCGAGCAGAGCTAGGGCCGGGAGGTGGAGTGAGGACGCAGAGATCTAGAGCCAGGGATATGAGTGGCAACAGGAGGCAGCCCAGCCGCAGGGGCCAGGTAGGTCAGAGGCCCAAAGCCCTTTGGGACTGGCTGTCCCATGGGCTGGTCACGCCTGGACAGCCGCCTCTGAGACCCTGTGGCAGACTGTGCTTTAGGAACTGATGCCTTTCCAGCCTCTGCAGGCAGGCATTTCACCCCTGCCTCTGCCCTCAGCCTGTCTGTCTGGACTCCAGGCACCCTGGCATCGTCCAGCCTCATTTCCTATCTGTCTTCCCCTGCCCACAGACCCGGGAGAAGGAGAAGATGAAGGAAGCCAAGGATGCCCGGTATACCAACGGGCACCTCTTCACCACCATCTCAGTTTCGGGCATGACCATGTGCTATGCCTGTAACAAGAGCATCACAGCCAAGGAAGCCCTCATCTGCCCAAGTAAGTCTGGCCCCTGAGTGTCACTCAGACGTGGAACCCATTGACCCTAATTTTTCCATCTGTCCTTTATGCCCTGGATCCACAAGGGGGACTCTCCTCTCTGAGCCCCAGGGCCAGATGCTTGGTCTCTTGCTCCCCTTCCTCACACTGGGTGGTGGCTGCTGGAATGTGGCAGAGTGGATGAGAGGAGGCTGGGATGGCTCTCCTTGCAGCTGTCACCCGCTGGCTATTCCCCTTGCTCCCTCAACAGCTGCTGAGGGTTAGGGGAACTGATGGGAGGAGCAGGAATGTGTGTGTGAAGAGGGGTGATGGAGTTGCTGGGGAGGAAGCTACCAGCCTCACAGGTGGCTCTGCCCATCTGCTTGGGCAGAACTGGACACTCAGGATTTCAGAGTCCATTTGCCTCTTTCTTTCTGTGGGCTATGGCTGGAGTCTGAAATCTGTGCTGTTTCAATGACAGGATGAGATTAGGACCCTCTCCCTCGAATTTTTGACCAGCCTGTGAGAAAGGGAGAAGGGGATGTGTGTGTGTTGGGAGGAAGGGGTTGGAGCTCCAATCTTCACCCACATCTGAGAGCAGCCCTGAAAGCATAAGCAAGGATTTCCCCCCTTCACCTGGCTGCCTGTTCAGAGGCTGCCTATTCCCCCTCTGCCTCGCTCCCCTAGGCCCTCCCGAATTTATGGCAAAGTGATGCCTCTGATTAGAGCAGAAGTAGCGGTATTGTGACCGGCTACTAACCAGCAGGATGGAAGCTCTAGTCTCCAAATCCCTGCGGAACATGGGGGAGGAACCCTGAGAAAGAACCAGTGAGGCCTGCCTCCCTACTTCCTCACAGCTTGACTTAGATTTAGGAGGATGAGGAGGGAACCCCAATCTAGATCTCTCTAGAGACCTGACAAAATACCCAATCCGGAAGCTTGTTGCCAGGGGAACTGGGGAGGCGGGCAACACTATTTTGAGAGCAGGTGGAAAGCGGAGGTTCGATTTAAAGACACTAGGTGCTGCGGGCAGGAGAAGGGAGCTTCAGGGGGGTGGGTGCCACTGCAGCCCCCACTTCTGTCTTCCCCCTCAGCCCTGTCCTGTTCGCCTTGTATTTGTGGAAGTGAGCGTGGGGCTGGGTATTGTCTGAAAGAGTCAGCAGAGTTTCCGGTGCTGTTGGGCAGGGGAGGGGAAGCTTGGCAGGAGCCAGAGGCTGAGGGCACGCTGGGAAGGGGACAGCAGTGGTCCCGCTCCTAGGCTTAGCTACTTCTCCTTTCTCTTTCTCTTCTCTCCCACTCTTTGACAAGGTGGGGCAGAGGATGAGGGAGAAGCAGATGGAGTGTGGGAGCTGTGGGATTGCCTTACATGGGGAACAGGGCTCCCTGGGCCTGGAAGGCAGAAGGCAGCCGGCCTGGAGTCAGTGCGGAAGGCTGCCAGGCTTGGCCAGGAAGGGCAGAGCTGGGCTGGGCAGGGCAGGGCATGGACTCATCAGTCTTCAGACCACTTAGGCCCAGCCAGAGGCCGTGGGCATGTACATGGGGCAGCAGAAAAAAGCATGCAGGCATGCCTGAGTTAAATCCCAGCTCTTCTGCCAGCCTGGTGACCTCGGGCTGATGATGAACCTCTCCAGGACAGATTCCTCATCCGTGAAATGAGGATAGCTGAGTCTCCCTATAAAGGCTGTGGGGGGAAGTAAGTGTGGAGCATTTCCTCAGGGCTCTGGGAGTGTTCATTTCCCACTGCTGCGGCCCCCACCCCAGCTGCCTCCCTGCCATCTCCTGGTCTCTGGGAGTCCTCGCTCCCATCTGCCAGTCTCACCCTCCTGTGTGCTCTTCCAGCTCATCCCTGGCAGCAGGAACCCCTTCTTCTTCCCTCTAGTCCATCATTCAGGCCAGCTTTGGCTCATGATTGTCCACCTCTCCTGATTGCTTGAGTTCCTTCCACACCCAGACCCCCTCTCACTTCATTTCTTACTTGAAGGGAGAGGGAGGCGGGAGGAGAGGGACTGGGGTGCGGTAATGGCCCAGCAGTCTGGGAAGGGGGACAGTGTCTAAGGATTGTGTGGCCAGGGGGAGATGGGTGTCTGCATGCGGGTATGTCCCCTCCTGTACCACCCAGCCCTCCCTTTACCCTCTCTACCCCACCCTCCCAGCCTGCAATGTGACTATCCACAACCGCTGTAAAGACACCCTGGCCAACTGTACCAAGGTCAAGCAGAAGGTGAGATGGCAGGGAGGGCCGAGGGGTGGGGGAGAGGGTAGTGAGTGTGTAGAACCATGTGCCTTTCCATTCATTCCCTACCCTATGTTCCTCACCCCCTCTCCTCACCGTGGGGCAGCCCAGACCCTCAACCCCAGGCCTAAGGCTCTAGTGGGCCAGGCCTGCTGCTGTAGATGTAGCCCCGCAGCACTAGGCTCAGCCAACTTCATGCCCTTTAACCACAGTGCCAGCTGTCTCCTGAGGGAGGCAGGTGCCCAGCTCCTGCCCCATCCTGGGGGGTGATCCTTGGGTGACTGCTGTTCTTGATGTCTCTTTCTCGCTCTCTGTCTCACAGCAACAGAAAGCTGCTCTGCTGAAGAACAACACTGCGCTGCAGTCTGTGTCACTTCGCAGTAAGAGTAAGTAGTGGGGTGGGTCACCCATAAAACCCTGGACCCCAGAAATGCCCAGCCTGTGGGCTCTGCTTCCCCCATGAGGTCAAACATGGCCACAGCACCTTCCTCTCAAGTGAAAATGGCTAGTGGGAACTTAAGGGATGGTCCAGACACTGGCTCAGAGGCAGGACAAGAGAATCCACATGGGGATGAGAGACTTGGATGGGAATAATGCAGACTGATCACATCCTGTATTATTATCACTGCATTTACACTGCATTTGGAGAGCATTGGTGGCAGTTGTCAAGAGTCAGGCCAGACAGCTTTGGTATAACAGCATGATGCTCAAGCAGAAAGCAGAGTCTGCGTCCCTGCTCACCAGTGGCTGGATCACCCTAGACAGGTCTTCTTACCTTTGTGAGCTTCAGTTCGCTTGTAAGCTTGTTTCAGGGAGGAGATAAGACAAGAAAAAGCACTTTGTGAATATTGAAGGATTGCGCCAGTATGAGGTGGCATTATCATTATAAGTGTTACCATCCTCCTTCCATAGAGAGGGGCGGAGGGTAGGGGTGGGAGAAGTTGCCTCATTTCTAGTGGAGGAGCCTGGGATGTAGAATCCTGGGGAGACACAGAGTTTAACATTTGTCTGCTCGGCCTCTCTCCCTACCAGCAACCACCCGGGAGCGGCCTACCTCTGCCATCTACCCCTCCGACAGCTTCCGCCAGTCCCTCCTTGGCTCACGCCGGGGCCGCTCATCCTTGTCTTTAGCCAAAAGTGTTTCCACCACCAACATTGCTGGGTGAGCCTCTGTTTGGAGAATGGGGAGCCAAACAGCAGAGAGTTTGGAGCCCCAGGGGGGCTGAATGGTCCTTTTCTGTCCCTGAGTTCAGAATTGTAGACCGATGAATAAGGAGCACTTAGGGTGACTGCCTTTCGGATCCCAGCTTTGGTTCCCCACCTGGGAAGGGATCTCCTGTCCAAGTGGGGGTGATGCAGACAGCCTCCACTTCCTTCAGACATTTCAATGATGAGTCTCCCTTGGGGCTGCGCCGGATCCTCTCCCAGTCCACAGACTCCCTCAACATGCGGAATCGAACCCTGTCGGTGGAATCCCTTATTGATGAAGGTGAGCATACCCCGGCCTGTGGAGACGACCTGGGGAAGGTGAAGAGGGGCTGGAGATGAACAGCTGGTGGAGCAGGCTGGGAAGGGCAGGGAAGGAAAGGATCTAGAGAAGGGCCCAGGATCACAGAGGAGAGTTCCTAAGGTGCTCCCCACTGATGTCCAGGTGCAGAGGTGATCTACAATGAGCTGATGAGTGACTTTGAGATGGACGAGAAGGACTTTGCAGCTGATTCCTGGAGCCTTGCTGTGGATGGTAGCTTCCTGCAGCAGCACAAAAAGGAGGTGATGAAGCAGCAGGATGTCATCTATGGTGAGCCAAGTCCTCCTAGCCTTACTCTTCTTTTACCAAGTCCTGCTTATTTGTGTCCTCTCTTCTGCCAGCCCCCACCTCTCGAGACCTTTTCCCCACTAACCCATTGGCCTCCATGACCCTGCCTGACATCAGATTGCTCCCTGGTCTTCTACCTCTTGGTGGTATTTGTCTTTTTGTTTGTTGGTTTGTTTGTTTGAGACAAGGTCTCACTATGTAGCCTAGGCTGGCCTCTTAACTCAAGATCCTCCTGCCTCAGCCTCCCAAGTGCTGGGATTACAGGAGTATACCACCACACCCAGATCCCAAAGCCCCATCTTTATCCTTTCTTCAACTCAGTCCTCAGTCTTTACTCTTTCATGCCCAACACCATCCTGGAGACTGTGGGAAACCTAGATATGTGGTTCTTGCCATACAATAGTTTATAGTTGGTGATGACAAGGTGCAGAGACAAAAACTAATTAGAAAATGAACTAGGATCACACTAATGTAGATGTTAATGGGGAAGGGACCAGCCTAGGGCCCCGTGAATTGTGGCCAAACCAGTGTAGAAGGCCAAATGTGGCCATGTCCCATTGTCCACACAGAGCTAATCCAGACAGAGCTGCACCATGTGAGGACGCTGAAGATCATGACCCGCCTCTTCCGCACTGGCATGCTGGAAGAGCTACAGTTGGAGCCGGGAGTGGTCCAGGGCCTATTCCCCTGCGTGGATGAGCTCAGTGACATCCATACACGCTTCCTCAGCCAGCTATTAGAACGACGACGCCAGGCCCTGTGTCCTGGCAGCACTCGGAACTTTGTTATCCATCGCTTGGGTGACCTGCTTATTGGCCAGGTGGGAAAAGGCAGGACCCCTGGGTAATATTCATGGAAGGAGGTGTGCCTGGAGCAAGCATTTCTTGCCTCCAGCCAAACTCTAGGGGGTGGAGGGGAGCTGTGCAGAGCTGGAGAGGAAGAGGCCAGCCTGTTTGGCCAGAGACCAGAGGTGTGCTCAGGAGATAAAGTTTGGCTTTGGGGAAGTGTTGACCCACCCTTGCTCTCCTGACTTCTAGTTCTCAGGTCCCAGTGCGGAGCAGATGCGTAAGACCTACTCAGAGTTCTGCAGCCGCCACACCAAGGCCTTAAAACTTTATAAGGAGCTGTATGCCCGAGACAAACGCTTCCAGCAGTTCATCCGGGTGAGCAAGCCTCTCCAGGACCCAGGCTCAGGGCCTCCTCTCATGGGCCCACCTCAGCCACCCCATTCATGAGTGAGCATGTGTGAGCTGTGCCCACACAGAGGGCAGGAACTCACCCACCCTGTGGACCTGTTCACTCATGGATCTTTTCAACAGTCACCCTCAGAAGGAGAGATCATGTCACACTAGTTTCTGACACACTTTTCACCACTTTATCGAGTTGGTCCTCACCACAAACCTGTGGTATTGTTATCTCCATTTTCCAGATGCATTTTCATAGGCCACCATGAGGTAAATGGCCAAGGTAGGGCCAACAATAGAGCTTAGGCTCCCAATCTTTCTCCCATTCTGAGCTCTGTCTCTTCCCTTGCAGAAAGTGACCCGCTCAGCTGTGCTAAAGCGACACGGGGTACAGGAGTGTATTCTGCTGGTGACTCAGCGCATCACCAAGTACCCTGTGCTCATCAACCGGATCCTGCAGCATTCCCACGGTGAGGAGGAGGCTGGGGTTGGGAGAGAGGGCTACCTGGGGTGAGGAAAGGCTGGGGACAGCCAAGGGAAGGGGCAGGGCCAGGTGTTGAGCTCTAGGCAGCCTCTAAAGATGGAATCAAAGACATGGTAGGAATTGGGGCTGGAAGGACACTGGCCGAGCCATCCCCCGTGCTGGTCGTCTGAGCCAGGGATTGAAGAGGAGCGCCAGGACCTGACCGCAGCACTGGGGCTAGTGAAAGAGCTGCTGTCCAACGTGGACCAGGATGTGCATGAACTGGAAAAAGGAGCCCGCCTGCAGGAGATCTACAACCGCATGGACCCTCGGGCCCAGGCCCCAGTGCCTGGCAAGGGCCCCTTTGGCCGAGAGGAGCTTCTGCGGCGTAAGCTCATCCACGATGGCTGCCTGCTCTGGAAGACAGCAACAGGTCGCTTCAAAGGTCAGTGGCCTTGCCAGGTGTGGTGGCACTCACCTGTACTCCCCGCGTTCAGGAGGTGGAAGCAGAAGGATTGCAAGTTCGAGGCTAGCCTGGGCTACATAGTGAGAACTTGTCTCAAAAACGAACAAACAAAAAGGTCAGACGTGTCCTTGGCAGATCTGGCAAGAGTCCAGAGTCAGATAGAGTAGAATATGTACCTGCCCTTAGGATCTTTCTGTGTAGCTCCACACTGAGGAAGAGACACGGTAGGAGGAAAAGATGTATTAACTGTTCTTATGAAGGTCTGAATTATTCATACAACATCATGCAGCAGACAGAGAATTCCTTCTCCATATGTATTCATTTATGTGATCCTTTCATGCTCAGAGAGGTAGAGTTTTAATGTAGAAGACACAGAAACTCAGACCAGAAGATGAGATGAGAGCAGTTGATTCCCCGACCTGGAATCCCAGCCACCAGGGCTGCAGGATGAGCTGGAGCTTGGGGAATGCATCCAGGAGTCCCCAAGGAGGGAGTGAGCCCAGTGAAAGACAGGCAGGGAGGAGGAGAGAGAACAGTAGAGGGGCTATGTTGGGCCCAGCGCGCACTTTCCCGGGCTTGCTTTTTAGAATTTGTCTGCACTGGCAAAGTCTTTCCACCTAAGTCAGGGCAAGAAAACACCAGGCCCCAACTTTGGGGTAAGAAATGGGGGACAAAAGAAAACTGATACCTGAGACAAGAGCCTGCTTGAGCCTCTGTCCCTGTGTCAAGAAATCCCTACCTCAGGGCCTGGATATTGTCAGTCTTCACCAGCCTCTTTTCTCCATCCCTTTCTCTCCTTCCCATCCCTCCCACGCAGCAGCTAAGAATATAAAGCATGGGGGGGCTAAAAATAGCAAGGCTGGAAAACTCTATTTCTGCGCATTTAGCAAAAGCCCTGTCCTTCTGGTGCCCACAGTTTAGTAAGATCCCCAAGGGCAAAGGGTGAATGTGTGTTTTCTTGACTGACATTCAAGTTTTATAGAAATGACCTTTGTTTCCTCCCTCCATCTTAAGAGTACAGGCCCCCTGAGGATCTGAGAGCCTAGAGGGTGGGGTAGAAAAGGAAAGGGTAGCAGGGCCTGCTGGGGTTGGAGGAGATGAGATTATTCATAAACAGACAGTTGAGGGATGACCTTTCAGTCTTTCTTCAGTGAAAGGAAACTAGCTTTTTCCCTGTGCTGAGGACAAAGGAAGTAGTGGGAGTATAAACTGGACACCGTAACATACACTTAGTGACTCAGGAGGCTGAGGCAGGAGGATTACAGATTCAAGGCTAGAGACAGCTTGCATAATTTAGCGAATCCCTGTCTCAGAAGAAGAAATAAAAAAGGGGCTGGGAGTGTGGTTCAGTGGTAGAGCACTTGCCTAGCACATACAAGGCCCTGGGTTCAACCCCCAGTACTGCAAGAAAAAAAAAAAGGGAATATACCAGTTCAAGAAAGAATTTAGGTCAGATGCCTAAAATATATTCCAATAGTTAGATCTTAGTTAGACAAGGAACTTAAAGACTGAAAAAAATACAGCTTCTCTTGCTCTGGGTGTCCTTATGACTCACAAAACTCTTGAACCTTGGCGCTGGGTATGGTGGCGCACGCCTGTAATCTTAGCGGCTCGGGAGGCGGAGTCGGGAGGATCACAAATTCAAGACCAGAGGCAGTCTATGTAATTTAGCGAGACCCTGTCTCAAAAAAGTTAAAAAAAAATGGGCTGGGGGCGCAGCTTAGTGGTCCAGCACTTGCAAAGCATGCAGGCGAGAGGCCCTGGGTACAACTCCCAGTACCACGAAAAAAAAAAAACAAAAAATCTTGGACCTAGCCAGGCATGATGGTGCATATGTCTGTAGTCCCAGCTACTCAAGAGGCTCAGGCAGGAGGATTGCTTGAGCCCACAAGCAACATTTGACCTTTCTTTCATTTGACCTTCTCTCAAAAATAAAAAAGGCCAAACATAGCTCATCTGTATTACCAGGGTCTTGGAAGGCAGAGGCAGGAGGATTACAAGTTTGAGGCCAGGGGCAGCCGGCATAATTTAATGAGACTCTGTCACAAGATAAAAAATTAAAAAGTGGCTGGTGGTGCAGCTTAGTGACAGAACACTTGCAAAGTATGCTTAAGGCCCTGGGGTTAGCCCTCCAGTACCACAAAAAAAAGATAAATAAATTAATTTAATTTAACTAAATCCTGGACACTTTCACCCAGAAAAATATACATATATGTTATATTAATATGTAAAAGTACTTAGGAAACTTCGGAGGGCTTAGACAGTACCTAGAGCCAGTGGATATCCTTGGGGGGCTATGGACCCTCAATTAAGAAGCCTGAGTCAGTGGGAGAGTGAATTTTTTGAAAGCATTAGTGATTCCTTGTGGTCCCTGCTAGGCCAAGAGGCTGTTTTACCTGGTAGCAAATATATCACTATCTTTTCCCCTCTATTTCCTTGCTATAAGAATGAGGATGTAGGAAGTCTAAAAACCTGGAGAAAACAACCACAGGAAAGAGAAGCCAAGTAGAGTGGAACAGGAAATTCCACCTGGGGAGTAGGCCTGGTCCTTGGGAAAGAAGGAAACAGCTGCTCTGACCCTGTAGGGTTCACTCTTCTCCCACCTTAATCCCCTGGCCAGATGTTCTGATGCTGCTGATGACGGATGTGCTGGTGTTTCTCCAGGAGAAGGACCAGAAATACATCTTTCCTGCCCTGGTGAGACCTTTGTTGTTCTTTCTTAGCACAGACAAGAGTTTCAGGCCCTTCTTGCTTTTCTCCTCAATCCCAAAAGACCCTGGGAGTCCTCCAGAGTCAAACAGTTACTGTTGTAACCATTACCGTAATATAATAGAAAATAAGAATAGCTATCAGTGTTGTTACTGTGCACAAGCATCTTTACACCTGCAGGGAAAGCCTATTATTAGCATCATCATTTTGTAGATCATGAAAGTGAAGCTTAAAGTTAAATGATTTCTCAAAGGTTACACACATTTCTAAGTTCTTTCTGGCTGGCACCAAAGCCTAGGTTCTTAACTCATATTGTAGAGTGTCTTCTTCAATCCTTTGGACATTCCAGGATTGAAGACCTAGATATCTAAGAGTCAGAATTCCCAGGCTTAATTCTTCTTTACCCCTGACAGGACAAGCCTTCGGTGGTATCACTGCAGAATCTGATTGTACGGGACATTGCCAATCAGGAGAAAGGGATGTTTCTGATCAGCGGGGCCCCGCCTGAGATGTATGAGGTGCACACAGCATCCCGGGATGACCGGAACACCTGGATCCGAGTCATTCAGCAGAGCGTGCGCGTGTGAGTGTGTGCCTGCTGCCTGCATGTACATATGGCCTCGGGGTACCTACAGCATCAGTCCTGACCACAGTACTCTCTGGGAACAGAACCCAGCATTCAGAGGTAGGGGCAGAGGCTAGGGAAGAAACAAGATGGTCCAAGGCAGGAAAGTTCACCTATATTCTTATGTTGCATGAAGTCATAGTTTATATCCTGGTAACCCCAACTAACCTTCAAATGCAGCATAAGCTGACAAGCAAAGGATTACTTACAGCTGTCACAAGGGGGCATACCTACCAGCCAATAGAACACTTTCAGCTGTATTAACATCTTGGTCTGTAGGCAGAGGGCCATTATTTGGATGGTATTGCATTTTACTTTTATTTTCTAAAAATGAATCAAAAAAAGGATAATGAAAGAATTGACCCTAGAGAGAAGTTGAGCAAGTCTTGTAAACAAACTCAACACAACTTCAGAAGGTTTACAGTGCCCCTGGAGCCAGCAGTGGATGTCCTGGGTGCCTAGATCCTCAGTTAAGAAGCCATAATCAGTTTGCTAAACAGCAAATCTCTGGGACACACATTTGATTTAAGGCATTCAGCTGTGTGTCTAATTGTGATGGGAAAAGAAGTCAAGTAAAGCATAGGTAAAATGTTGAAAATGGGTTCTTGAAGACTACACCTACAAAATGAACTCTGAAAAAAAAAAGAATGAACTCTAGGATATTTTTACTTTTGCAATGCTGGAGATTGAACCAAGGGCCTCAGGGACAGTAGGCCCTGAACTACACTCTTCACCCAGGACTTTTATAATCTTTACAAGCCTTTGGAGAGGTATATGCTAGTAAATGCAGATCATCAGTGCAAAGGAAAGGAGAAGATCAAGAGAATCAAGCCAAGGTGGGAGGTTGAGGAGTCCTACGAGGAGAGAGGAGTATAGGGTCTGTGTGGGAAGGAGGGAAGGCTAATTCCTGGTATGTAACCTCGTATCTGTCCCGGAATCCTTCCTGGCCTGTTACCCCTCCAGATGCCCATCCAGGGAAGACTTCCCCCTGATTGAGACAGAGGATGAAGCTTACCTGCGGAGGATCAAGAGTAAGTCTATCCACAGGGAGCTCATTAAATGATTCATGGTATATCCACACCAAATACTATGCAACTATTAAAAAGGTGAGATAAAGCCAGGCACAATGACACATGCCTGTAATCCCCACTGCTCAGTAGGTGAAGCCAAGAGAATCAGGAGTTTGAGGCCAGAGGCAGCCTGTATAACTTAGTGAGATCCTGACTCAAAAAGTAAGAGGGACTGGGTGTGAAGCCCCAAGTGCTGGGGCAGGGAGATGAGATAGCTCTATGAAGCTTGATAGAATTCTATAACCAAAATATATTTTTAAATGAAAAAAAGCAAGGTTTAAAACAATGTAAAGTGTATGTTATTATTTACATAAAAGTAAGATGGTTAGATTATACGTATGGATGTATTTGTGTGTGTGTGTGTGTGTGTGTGTGTGTGTGTGTGTGTATGTAATATATCAAGAAACATATTATTACTATGGCTGCCCTGGGAAGGGGATCTAGGAAAACCAAGGTTGGGCAAGTAATTTACTTTTTTACTACAGAGCCTTATATTAATTAGAGCATTTATGGCTTAACTACTACACAGAAACACCAACAAAAATCAGCTATTTTAAAAATAGAAGAGGCAGATGCCATGGTGCACACCTATAAAACCAACTCAGGAGGCTGAGGTAGGAGTATTCTGAGTTTGAGGCCAAAGGCACCTGCACAACTTAGCAAGACCCCATTTCAAAATTAAAAATAAAAAATAGGGCTAGGCGTGCAGCTCAGTGGAGCATTTGCCCAGCATGAGTGTGGCCCTGGGTTTAACTCCCCAGTACTGAAAAAAATATAATTTTATGTATGTATGTACACACACACACACACACACACACACACACTTATTCCTCTCCACTTAAAGAGTCCAAAATGGGAAGTGCAAAGTAGCGATACAAGTCTGCCATCTTAAACATGAAGCTTCTATCCCTGTGTCCAAAATGGCTGTTCCAGCTCCTACTATCCCTTCTGCATCCCAGCTAGCAGGGAGGAATAAAGGACCAAGGACAGTTAATACCCATTTCTTTTTATTTTTCTTTCTTTCCTTCTTTTTTTCTTTTGAAGTCCTTGGGGATTGAACCCAGGGCTTTGCAAATGCTCTACCACTGAGCTGTACCCCCAGCACCTTTTTAAAATTTTACCATCTTGAGACAGGGTCTTGCTGAGTTATGCAGGCTGCTTCTGGCCTCAAACTCATGATCCTCCTGCCTCCGCTTCCTGTGTTGTTGTGATTGCAGGCATGCGCCACCATGCTGAACCAATTTCTGCTTTTGTTGTTTGTTTTCATTTTTGTTTTCTTGGGTTTTTTTTGTTTGTTCGTTTTGTTTTTTTCCCGGTACTGGGGGTTGAACCCAGGGCCTCGCGCCTGCATGCTTTACAAGTACTAGACCACTGAGCTGTGCCTCCAGCCCACATTTTTTGTTAACTTTTTGAGACAGGGTCTTGCTAAATTACGCAGACTGCCTTTGGTCTCGAACTTGCGATCCTCCTGCCTCCACCTCCCTAGCTGCTGGGATTACAGGCATGCGCTACCGTGCCCGGCATTTTCTTGTTTTTTGAGACAGTTTTGCTATGTACCCAGTCTGGCCTTGAACTCACTACCTAGCTCAGACTGGCATTAACCTCTAGTCAATCCTCCTACCTTAACCTTCCAAGTGCTGGGATTATAGGTGTACACCACCATGCCTGGCTTTTGATTTCTGGGCAGTTGAACTCAGAGCCTTGCACCTGCTAAACAAGTGCCCTACCACTGAGCTGCACCTCCAGCCCCTATTTTTACTTTGGTTTTTTTCTTTTTCTTTTTCTTTCTTTTTTTTTTTTTTTTTGTGTGTGTGTGTGTGCTACTGAGAGTTGAACTCAGGGCCTCGCACTTGCATACTTTGCAAGTGCTATACCACTGAGCTGCACGCCCAGCCCATTTTCTTACTTTTTGAGACAGGGTCTTGCTAAATTACGCAGACTGCCTCTGGTCTTGAAATCGCAATCCTCCTGCCTCGGCCTCCTGAGTCACTGAAATTACAGGTGTGTGCCAATGCGCCCAGCTCTTTCTTACTTTTTATTTACAGACTGGTCCTGGCCTCAAACCTGTGAGCTCCTTTTTTTACTTTTATTTACAGACTGCATGTGGCCTCAAACCTATGATCCTTCTGCCTCAGCTTCCTGAGTAGCTGGGACCATAGGCATGCACCATGGTACCTGGCTCATACCCATTTCTTTTAAGGGAAAATATGGAAGATGCTCACATCCAAAGGCAAGAATGTAGTGATGTGGCAATGTTTAGCTGCAAGTCAGTGTGGGAAACAGTCACTCACTGCATAGCCATGAACCTAGATAGAACTTGTACACATCTTCTAATTAAATGAAGATGAGGAGAATGAGGTATACAACTCATACCCTTTGCCACAAATCTTTTTCACTTTTGTCTTTAAGCAAAAGTGTATGTGTTACTTTCCTCTTTTGTCTTTTTCATAAATGACAAAACAACCAGAATTAAGCTGGGTGTGGTGGTTCATGCCTATAATCCTAGCACTCAAGAGGCTGAGGCAGGAAGATTGATGTGAGTTCCAAACCAGCCTGGTCTTCATAGTGAGTTCCAGGCCAGCCTGGGCTACACAGGGAGACCCTGTCTCACAGAATAGAAACATCAAAATGAAGTCATGCTGCTACCCACCCTACCCTTGGGACTGTCCCGGCTTGGCTCTCCTGGTCCCCTCTGGCTCTTCATTGCTCACTTGTTCCTCATCTATAGTGGAGCTGCAGCAGAAGGACCGGGCACTGGTGGAGCTACTGCAGGAGAAGGTTGGACTCTTTGCCGAGATGACCCACTTCCAGGCAGAAGAGGATGGTGGCAGTGGGGTGCCCCTCCCCACCCTGCCCAGGGGCCTTTTCCGCTCTGAATCCCTTGAGTCTCCTCGTGGTGAGCGGCTGCTGCAGGACGCCATCCGTGAGGGTGAGTGAGCTCCCAGAGCACAGTCAGGGCCCTGCGCTTGCCATCATGGAATATGACAAGAACCAGGGGTGCCAACCCCATAGGCTGTAAACACCCAAGTGCCTGTTTCATGACAGCTCCTGGGAGAGGTGGGGGAAGAGGCATGGTCCTTGATACCGTTGGACACCTATTTTGGGCATCTTTATGTATTGACTCCCACATGACTGAACGAAGTCCCACTGCCTATGCAGGGGACTTCTCTCAATTACCTGATTGTTCCACATGTATTGGGTGAATGGCATACCCCACAGGATTCTCTGTCCCTCCTGTCCTCACCTTCTCCTCTTTCCTCTCAGTGGAGGGCCTGAAGGACCTGCTGGTGGGTCCTGGAGCAGAGCTGCTCTTGACATCCAGACAACCAGCCTTGTCCTTGGAACCAGACAGCGGTGGTAACACAAGTCCTGGGGTCACTGCCAGTGAGTGCCAGGGCAAGGGACTGAGGTAGTGCGTGGGAGGGGCTAACGGGGGCTGCCAGGGATCAAGCAGTGTCAGGACTCTGGGAAAGTGAGCTCAGCCCATCCTTTTCTTCTGTCAGTAGATGGAGAGGCCAGAACCTTCAATGGGTCCATTGAGCTCTGCAGAGCTGACTCAGACTCCAGCCAGAAGGTGGGTCCTTGAGAGGTGCCTGGACTTTGCTAGAGAGTGGGAAGGCCACAGCTGGCCTGGGTGGATCCTCAACACAAAGCTGTCAGGGACAGTTGTGTGACTGCTGACTCCTCATCCTTGCCTGTTTATGCAGGATCGAAATGGAAATCAGCTGAGATCTCCCCAAGAGGTGAGATGGGAATTTGATGGTATAGGAGACAGAAGGGAGGGTGTTCTCAGCTCAAGAAACTGTAGCTCAATTTGGAGTGGTGTGGGAAAGAGTCTATACCTCAAAGTATCTCTCCAGATACTATTGTCCCCATACCCATACTTGTTCCACTTCTGGGCAATTCCCCCATCCTGAGCTTGGGCCTGTTCCCACCATCTTCTTTGTCCTCAGGAGGTGTTACAGCGATTAGTCAATCTCTATGGACTTCTACATGGCCTTCAGGTCAGTGGGCAAGCGCTGGAGTGGGGAAAGAGGGGAGCAGCCAGGCCAAAGGTGTCTGCATAGGTGGGCATAGTCATCCTGACAGGCCAAGCTCTCCAGGAGTGATGACCTGGGCCCTGGGGGGTTGATCATGAAGGATGGAAAGAAACGGGCTTACAATGCACCCTTATGTCCCTATCCCACCCCCAGGCAGCTGTGGCCCAGCAGGACACTTTGATGGAAGCCCGGTTTCCTGAGGGCCCAGAGCGGCGAGAGAAGCTGTCCCGAGCCAACTCTCGGGACGGGGATGCTGGCCGGGCCAGCGCTGCTCCTGTAGCTCCTGAGAAGCAGGCCACAGAGCTGGCGCTACTGCAGAGGCAACACGCCCTGCTGCAGGAGGAGCTGCGGCGCTGCCGGCGGCTGGGCGAAGAGCGAGCCACCGAGGCTGGCAGCCTGGAAGCCCGGCTCCGGGAGAGTGAGCAGGCCCGGGCTCTGCTGGAGCGGGAGGCTGAAGAGGCTCGCAGGCAGCTCGCAGCTTTGGGTCAAAACGAGCCACTCCCAGCCGAGGCCCCCTGGGCCCGCAGGCCTCTGGATCCCCGGCGCCGCAGCCTCCCTGCAGGCGATGCCCTCTACTTGAGCTTCACCCCGCCCCAGGTAAAGCAGCCTGGAGTAGTGAATGAAAACGGGCTGGACATCAGGACCCTCAGAGCCTGATAGACAATGGGGTGTTTGGGGACTTGAGCCCAAATGAAATCAGGCAACAGACCCAAATGATACTAGCATAATAGTAGAAAAGTGAAGAGAAATTTATGACTGGGGATATAACTCAGTGGTAGAGCACTTGCCCAGCATGTCCAATTTCCAGCGCTGCTAACAAACAAAACTACCCTGTTCGCCCTGAAGTCTGGTGTTTATTTAGTCTATTCGAGGCATGGTGGCATACACCTGTAGGATCACCTGGGCCCAGGAGTTCAAGATCAACATAGGCAACATGGTGAGACCCTGTCTCAAAAAAAAAAAAAGAAAAGAAAGAAAAAAAGAAATTTAGAGCAGTGCAGGAATGCATGTTTGAGTATTAAAGGCAAACAGCTTGGTTGGGCAGACTGAAAGAAGTCAGCAGGTGGTGGATCTGCTGAAGGGGAATCCTGGGTGAGCCCTCCTGGAGAGAAGAATGCGTGTTGGGGTCCAGCAGGGCCCTCTGCCCTGAGCCAAGCAGACCCTGCAGTCTTCACGCTGCTCATTCCCTGTCCTGTTGCTTTTCCTGCCTACTGTCCATAGCCCAACAGAGGCCATGATCGTTTGGATCTGCCTGTGACTATTCGGTCTGTACACCGACCTTTTGAGGACCGGGAGAGGCATGAGCTGGGTAGCCCTGAGGAGCGGCTTCAAGACAGCAGTGACCCTGACACCGGCAGTGAGGAAGAAGGTAGCAGCCGTCTGTCTCCGCCCCACAGTCCACGAGGTGAGACACTAGTGGTGATGTGGAATGGAGGTGGACTGCAACCTGGTTGCAGGCCCTTGGACTGTGACTTCCAAATGGGCCCCAACTGACCCCTGACATCCATATTAACTCTCAGAAGGGCAAGGGGGACTTCCTGTTCTGCCTGGTGATGAGTGGGTGGTGAATTCTATCTAGGAATCAGAGTTTTGGGAGGAGTACCTCCTTCACTTGGTTGTTGGCTCCCTGCCTTATCAAGTGGAAATCAGTTTTCTTGTACGTATTAGGCAAGTGCTCCACCACTGAGCCACAACCCCAGCCCTCTTTTTTATTTTTTATTTTGAGGTGAGATCTTGCTATGAATTTTTTTTTTTTTTTTTTTTTAGTACTGGGGGTTGAACCCAGGACCTTCTGCTTGCATGCTCTGCAAGTGCTGGACCACTGAGCTGCACCCTCAGCCCATTTTTTTACTTTTTGAGACAGGGTCTCGCTAAGTTCACAAACTGCCTCTGGTCTTGAGCTTGCGATCCTCCTGCCTCCACCTCCCTAGCCACTGGGATTACAGGCGTGCGCCACCACACCCAGCAATCTTAGCAATATTTGTGTTTTATTAGTCAAATTGTATATTTTGGTGTACTTCCAAAGTTTACCAAAGACCTAGGTGGGGCACACTGCTGACTTTGTTGACAAGTTTTCCCCTCACCTGAGGCTTCATCCCTCCACCACCCTCAGATCCCCTCAGCCCGTAGATGGGGAGGCATTAGTGTTGAGATACAGTTCCTTATGGGAGACTCTACTCATTCCTTGGCTTCATCCCTTCTCCCTTCAGACTTCACCCGAATGCAGGACATCCCAGAAGAGACAGAGAGCCGAGACGGGGAGGCTGTGGCTTCAGAGAGCTAAGGGGCCCCCTCCTGGCTGCCTGGTGTCCCACTGAAGAACATTACTGAGGGGCCCAAACCTTGGGGACTCCAATCTGCCAATGATGAGGGAACATTTGAAAGAACTGCTGATTGTCCTTGCCAGCTCTTGGGATCCTTGGATACCTGGGGCCATTTAGGAAGCTGGGGGATCTGGGCTACAATACCCCATGGTGGCATCCAAAAGCTATACCATAGATGCCAATTTTTCATGCCTTCTTCCCTCCACTTTAGGAAATTTATTTATTTATTGTTTATTAGTTTTTTTTGGGGGGGAGATTTAAAGGACCAGGGACATGGGAACCAAGCCATAGGGATCAGGGGGCCTTGTCCTTTAACACTACTGGGGCATGTTCAGGCTTAGCCATGCAGCTGCTGGGTTCTAGTCTGACACCATCCCCAGCAACACCCATCTTTGACAAAAGGCTGCAGCCACAGGACTTACTGCCCCTTTAAAGAGGGCTATGGACAGGACCATGTCCCTCTCTCCACTCCCCTTAACCTTCTACTGCTATTCTACCTTCTCTCCATCCTCCATGGAAACCCCAGGGAGATAACCTGGCTTCCTAGAGTTGATGGGATAGAGGTTAGGGTGGCCATAATGGTTTGTTGGGGGTAAGGTAAAAGCCCACAGGGACCAGAATTTTGTGGGGGTTTTTTTTTTGTTGTTTGTTTGTTTCTTTTTTGTACCAAAGCCAACTGCACGTGTTTTATATTTTTAAGAGAAGATTATAGGCACTTAGAGATCGTAGCCTTCTATCTCCACATCTCTGAACTTGAGGGGTGGAGAAACAGTGACTTCTTTCTTCACCTACAGTAATGGGGCTCCTATTCTGACCTCTTCCTCAGCCATTTGGAAGAAGTTCTAGGGTGGGTCAGGAAATCTCTATGAACTCTGACCTCATCTCCCACCTTGGCAACCATGACCTGAAACCTCAGTGTGAATTTGGGGGATTTTTCAATGGAACCCCCAATGTCCACCAGCTCCAGCCATTTTTCTGCCAATTTGATTGTTAAAAAAAGAAGAAGAAAAAGATCAAGCAGGGAAAATTAAAGACCAGAAATCCCATGAGGTGTTGTCTTGTAATGTCTACCAGTTCTGAGGACAAGGGTGACTCAGCAGAGCTGGGCAGTGATCTGTGTTTCTCTAAAGGGGCCTTTTCCTCTTTCCAGAAGAGCTGTCTCAGCCTCATTAAAGAGAGAGGGCACTAACAAATGAAGCTTCTGCAAAACAATTTTTTTTAGTTCACAAACATAAGGATGAAAATGAAGTGGCACTCAGGTTCCAGTGGCTTTGGGGATTCTGATATTAGAAGACTTGTTTTTATCTTCTTTGTTTGATGTGTCCACAAACTGCAGCCACCTCTTGCCCCATTTGGCACAGTCCCTGTTTCCCTCTCCCCAGTGTCATTCGTTTTCAGGTCCAGCCCCCTGTTTGCTCTGGTTCATCTCCCAAGTGTCAGAGCCCTGGGGTGACCACTCACAGGATCTACTCATTTGCTCTTTGCCTCTTGGAGAAGCAGTGACAGATTGGCTGGTTTAGGTTCTTGTTTTTGGTTAGCTTCACTTCCTGTTTCTGGTTGGCACCCTGCACTTGGGCCGTGGGGTGGGAGGTCGGGAGTCTAGGGTTGTGTATGTGCTGATACACATGCCCATCTCCCTGCAGCCTGTGGAGTAAGAAGAAAAGACTGGGGCTCAGGACCCCTCTTTTTTTTTTTTTTTTTTTTTTTTTTTTTTTTTTTTTTTGGCAGTACTGGGGGTTGAACCCAGGGCCTTGTGCTTGTATGCTCTGCAAGTGCTGGACCACTGAGCTGCACCTTCAACCCATTTTTGTTACTTTTTTTGAGACAGGGGATGCAGACTGCCTCTGGTATCCAACTTGTTATCCTCCTGCCTCCGCCTCCCAAACTGCTGGGATTATAGGCGTGTGCCACTGTGCCCAGCAGGACCCCACTTAACAAAGGATTGAATTGCATGAGAGGCAGGCTTGGGGGAACAGTCAGCACCCACCCCCCACTCCACCAGTATCCAGCCCTCACAAGGTGCCTTCTCGTGCATTATGGGAATCCTAGGAGTCTGGTTGGGGCTGGGATTTAGCTCAGTTGGTAGAGCACTGCGCTGCAGTCTCTGAGGTCCCGAGTTCAATTCCTAGCACCGCAAAAATGGGAGAAGGACCTGGCAATCCACTCCCAAGGCAATCCCGAAACAGTCTGCCATTGAAAACCCTATGAGGGTCACTATGGGTCAGATACGACTTGACAGCACCTAACAAGGAGTCTGGTTGCACAAAGGTTTGTCACGCTTGGGAAGGCAAGCCAGGAAGTAGCCAGCCCTCCGAGTCCCAGCCCCACTTCCCCCACTTGGCTGCTCTGTCTAAAAATACCAGAGCTTCAAGCTTCAAACACTGATGCAGGACTCAGCAGATGTCTTCTACGTTGACCTGTAACGTTGTCTTCCATGTTGACTCAAACTTGTAAACGTGGAATGGAAGAAGGAAGACTAGTGTGTGTGTCTGGGGTAATTACATAGCATCCAAAGACCCCCAAGAAAGAGGAATATGGTTCCCCAACATCCCTGCACAGATCCAAGAGAGAAACGGAACCCTGGAGACATCCCAGAGCGTAGGTGTGGAAAAGCCCACGGCTCCCTGGAGAGCAACACTGCTTTATTCCCAGCAGTGCTCTTCCTTCTGTCACTCCTTTACCAAAACCTGCTCCTTGTCTTCAGCCCCAAAACATGATACCAAGGCATTTCTCTGCTGTGCCTGTTCTCACAGCCAGGTCCCCCCTCTCATCTTTCCCCATTCAGTCCCGTATTGCTTCCCTAATCCCATTTTCAAGAGATCATAGTCCTTTATCCCTTCTGCTGCAGTTTCAAAGTTCTGGGGTTTTGGGATCCAGGGTCCAGCTTCTCACCAATACATTGTTTTTTTTTCCATTCCTAAAGGAGCTCCAAGCCTGCCATGCCCAACACTGTCCAGCTCTTCACTACCACACCCTTCCTCCCTCTCCCTCTCACCCCTACCAAAGGTAGATCTAACCACATTTCATTCATTTCTGATTTGGATCTGTATACATTTTGTCAATATTTACCTCCAGGGCTCATAAAACTGAGATGCCCCCAGAGGAGCCAATATCCGCAGCCCAACCAAGCCATCAGGGGAGCTCCTGGGGGTGGAAGAGGGATACTTAGGTCGGGGAGGATTTTCCATCTTCCTGAATTGGCTGGGAACAGACCTGGAGTTTTGGAACTAGTCTAAACATTATCAAAAAAGAGGAAATTAAACATCAAGAGGCTAATTAAGTCTCTTCCCATCGCTTAATATATTTTGAATTGGGTGGCTCTTCAGAGCTTCTGCTCAGTAACTGAGCAGAGCTGGCACAGCCACAACTCCAGGCGTTGTGGCCTCCCCTCCAGAGGGGGCACTGCAGCTCCAGGACCATTAGTGGCCAGTGTCATCCTGGATTATAAAACAGGCCAGAGAGCCTGATCCTGGAGTACAGGGGCAGTGGAAGTGGAAGCTCCACCCATCTTTCCTCTGCCACCTCTTTCTTTCTAGGGATTGCCCCCCAGGAAGTCCTTTCAGATAGGTCTCAGTGAATATGGGAACCCACTGCCTTGGAGACACATCTTCAAGAGGGACTTCAGGGGCCAACCCCTCAGTTCTTTATATTAGACTTTTATTATACTCCAGAAGCATGTAAAACCATTGCAGACAAGACCTAGATGGTTCCCCACTTGTCTTCTATCTGCCTCCTTCCTCCTTTTCCTTCTCCCTCCGTTTTACGTGCAATGTGAAAATAATAGCTAACACTGTAGCCCAGGCACTGCTGAATCCTCAACAGCCCATTTTACAGACTAGAAAACTGACATACAGAGAGGTAAAGTACAAATTCAGCTGCTCTAACACTTGATACTCAGAACTCTGCATTCAAGGTGGAAAGACTAGTACCACTGTCTCTGGTTTCCCCTACCATCCTGCCGTCTCCCTGCAGCCTGTGGAGTAAGAAGAAAAGACTGGGGCTCAGGACCCCTCTTTTTTTTTTTTTTTCTTCAGTACTGGGGGTTGAACCCAGGGCCTTGTCCTGCCATCAGCCTCCTCCCAACCCCTTTCTGCATCTTACCTCCCTTCACCTCATCCACATCTTTGACTCCTTTGAAATCATAGTTTAAGGAGAGAGACAAAATTATTCCTAATAAGCACCAAGGCATTATACTCAGGGTCTGGCAGGTGCCAGGGAATCCAGCAAGCCCTGATACCTGGCATCTCCCTGCAGAGGAGCTACAGGTTTTGAGGCTGAGGCCTCTGCTGGCATGAGATTTCTGCATGCACTCCTGAGATTGTAAGAAGAGGGAGATAGCCAGAGGAAGAGGGTATTTTGGTGTTGATACCAGAGAAGCATAAGGGATACCCCATATTGAGGTGAGGTTGGGAGTATGGGGAGGACAGACAGAAAGAGATGGGCACTGGCCTCTGATCCACTAGCCTAGACCCCTAAGGGAAGATTTCCTGAGTATCCTTACATAAGGCAGAAATGGGATGAAAATTATCCCACACTGAACTGGATGTGGAACTGGTAACAAAGGTCAAGACAATTTGTGGATAATCCTGGGGTTTATTCTCATTTCCTCTTCTTTCCCATTTTCAAATAGAGGTATAAGCTTTGTCACACTCTCCCTGATCTCAGCCCCAGCCTGCCCCAATCCATCACACGGGGAGTTGGTGATCAAAGATCAGACTTTCCCTGAGGACACTGCAGCCTAGCAGAGAGGGCAGCCTCCCTAGGATGTGTGGGTCCTGCACCTGGCAGATCTCAGAAAAGAGCATTCAGCTTATACCCTTCACACAGGGGTCCCTTTGTCTGTGTTCGTGAGCACGATAGAAGGGCCACCCTCCTGGAAGCTGCTTGCTACTCACCTACTGCCTACCTCCTTTAGGGCCACTTGTTCCACCCAGCCCTGGTCCTGGGGCCACAGTCTCGATCGCAGATTCCTGAAGGTGTCTGCCAGAGCCCGCCGGGGCTCCCGTCGTAGAAGACAGTAGAGCACAGGGTTGAGGCAGCTGTTGCTATGTGCCAGGCAGGTGGTAACGGGGAAGACGTAGGTATGGATGGTATAGAAAGTGCTGTCCCAGGGCACCAGGTCAAACTTCACCAGGACACCCCAGAGAGTGACCACATGGTTGGGGAACCAGCAGAGGAAGAAAGAGGCCACCAGGATACTGACAGAGCGGGCCACAACTCTGCTATCCTGCTGTCGACGTTGCCGCCGCCGCAGAAAGGCCAGTAGCAGCAGGTAGCTGGTGGTGATGATGCCCAAGGGCACCATGAAGGCCAGAACCACTCTCTGCAGTTGGTAGGCCCCCAGCCAATACCTGCTGGGGAAGCGGAGCAGGCAGAGGCGCACACCCCACACCTCACCCTCAGCCCCAAAGATAACTGTGGGTAGCGTCACCAGGGCAGCCACCACCCACACTGCCAGGGTAGCCACACGGGCCCAGAAGAGTGAAAAGTGGCTGCCTGGTCCCACAGTCATGGCCACCACCCAGTATCGGGCGATGCTCAGTGCTGTGATGAGGAAGATGCTAGCGTAGACGTTGAGGACCGTGGCTGTCAGCACTATCTTGCAGAAGGCACTTCCAAAGGGCCAGTGGAAGTCCAAGGCCGACTCGGCTGCCCAGAAAGGGAGAGTCAGGGCCAGCCCCAGGTCCGCCAGAGCCAGGTTGAAGACGAATGTGTCAGAAGGTGGGCCTGGGGCTCTCCGTGCACAGCTACCCAGGACCCACAGCACAGCTAAATTTCCAAGCAAGCCGATGACCCCCACAAGCCCATAGGCCAGGGCCACCATGACCCTCAGGGCAAGGAATTCAACAGGTATTGCAGCGCCATCCATACTCAGCATGCTGCCTCCAGAGGTGTTGACCCAGAAGAGCGTAGGCAGAGGGGCAGAGGTATTAGGGGTGGACATTGCAGAGCATCAGAGGTTGGTGGTGGTGCGCAGAGGGGCCAGCAAGTGCCTGCCAGACGGGCAGTGGCCACTGCAGGCTCCAAGCAGGAGGCTTGGGATCTGGGCGTTTCTCTGGGGCCTTAGGCTGCCAGGAGCCTCAGCCCACAGCCACACCTCAGAGGGAGGGGTGTGGACAAAACAGCCCACCCTCTACCCATTGGTCAAGATTGATGGAGGGTGGAGCAGGGCAGGAAGGGGTGTGTGTGTGTGTGTGTGTGTGTGTGTGTGTGTGTGTGTGTGTGAGAAAGGCTCAACACGGCAGAGGAAGGGAGAGGACAAGTTACCCCACTGTGGAGAGCAGCCCCAAGCCTCCCCTCCATGGACAGAGCTAGACATTCCCTGTCTCACGGATGACAGGAACCAAGCTAGAAGCTCTCACTATTCTGAACACTGTGCAAAGGGCCCCTCTGCAGAAAATGTCCCCTCAGGGCCCAGGGAAAGGGGCTGGGGAGAAAGCATAGATTCAGGGAATGACAATGGATGTCTCAGAGAATAAGCAGAGGCTCCAGAGACTCACAGCTGCTACCCACTAGCTGTGTGCTTTTGGGTGTGTTTCTTTACTCCCTTGACTCCTGTTTCATTGCTTAAAATTTCAGGGATTATGGGCTGGAGATGTATCTCAGTAGTAGAGCACTTGCCTGGCATGCATGAGGTTCTGGGTTCAATCCCCACCAAAACAAAACAAGAAAAAAAAATATGAAAGTCAGGCTAGTGGCATATGCCTGTAATCCCTCCACTCAGGAGGCTGAAGCAGGAAGACCACATAGTCAAAGGTTAACCTGGACTACACAGAGACTTCCAGGCCAGCCTAGTCTGCATAGCAAAACCCTGTCTCAAAATCAAAAAATAATTCAGGGCTCTGGGTGGAGGGGGTACTTAGCACATACCAGGCCTAGGGTTCAATCCTTCAGTGGGGGTGGGAGGGATCTCTTTCACAGGAGATTGTTGTTAGGTGCCCTTGAGTTGGTATCTGATTCATAGTGACCCTGCGTACAACTGGCAAAACCCTATTGTCAGTGCTTCTCTGCTGTTCATAGGGTTTTCAATGGCAGACTGATTTTTGGGAGTGGGTCGCCAGGTCCGTCTCCCAAGCCTACAGTACCTGGTATTCCCAGGCAGTCTCCCATCCCAGTACTAACCAGGCCTGACCCTGCTTAGCTTCTGAGATCTGACAGGATTGTATGCCACAGGGCTACAGCTGCAGGCTTCACAGGAGATGTTGTTAGGTGCCGTCGAGTCGGTATCCAACTCATAGCAACCCTCATAGGGTTTTCAATGGCTGACTGTTTCGGGATTGCCTTGGGAGTGGATTGCCAGGTCCTTCTCCCATTTTTGCGGTGCTGGGAATTGAACTAGGGACCTCAGAGACTGCAGCGCAGCGCTCTACCAACTGAGCTAAATCCCAGCCTCACAGGAGATAGGTGTAATTAAATAATATGTGAGACTGCTCTTTGTATGTCTTTGCCTGAATGACTGTTACTTCAAAGAACAAGTTTGGGGTGTTTGGGGTGGAAGGGAGCAGGGTACTGAGTAGCTATTGTCATCATGCCCAGGGAATAGTGCCAACTAAAACACAGGTTGGAATTCATGGCAGCAGCGAGTGACCTTGAGGCTAAGGACAGGGAGGGAAAAGAGAGAGGAAGTCACAGCTTCCTGTTCCCTTCCCTCTGAGAACACTGGGTCCATGAGGACCTAGGTGGACCTGGGCATGCCGACTGCTCTGTTCCTGCTCCAGGTTGTTCAGTAGTCCTGCTGACCTGTCATCCCCACTGTTGCTTCACTTTTCCCACTCAGGCCTGTGGAGCCAGAGTTCAGTGCTCACCCCACTCTCCTCCATTCCCCAAGCCCCATTTCAGAGCTATGGAGCCTGAGACATGCCCTCACCACACCTCATCCTGTCTCCCCATGACCTCAGTTCCAACTGGAAAAAATACCTCACTAGGTTGTCCCTGTCATTGCCCACATCTCCAGTCATTCCAGGAGCTGGGATGGGGAAGAAGAGAATATGGGAGGTAGTAGTAGGTAAGGGAGTGAGGCTTTTCCAAGGATTCCAACGTTTTTAATATCTGGCCCTCTACTGGCTAATTAAGATAATGTTTGGTGTTCAATTTTCTTGGGGTGCTGGGAGAACAGAGGGGCCTTTCAGGACAATAAACTAGCACTGGGCTTGATGAATCCATGAGAACCCCAGAGGTGGGAGAGATGCAGGCTAGATGACAGAATGTTTGGAGTTTTGAGCCAGGGACGGATGTGAAAGGGTTGACAAAAGGGGAGCACGCTGGGCGTGGTGGCGCACGCCTGTAATCCTAGCGGCTCAGGAGGCGGAGGCAGGAGAATTGCAAGTTCGAGACCAGACGCAGTCTGCATAACTTAGCGAAACCCTGTCTCAAAGAGTAAAAAAATGGGCCGGGGGCGCAGCTCAGTGGTCCAGCACTTGCAGAGCATGCAGGAGCGAGGCAGTACCCCCAGTACTGCCAAAAAAAAAAAAAAAAAGGGGAGGGGGAGCACCTAATCTTATGTCAGGTGAGCACCACAGGCTACCTCTTGGCCTCAGGAACTACTCCTGCATGACTTTGTGCCATGTTTTAAGGCAACATTTACTTTTCTACCCACCTAGAATTACATTGCCAATCTGGCAGTTAAGATAACTTTGGGCTGGTAAAATGCTTGCCTAGCATTTGAAAAGCCCTGGATTTAACCCCACCACCAACACCAAAGAAAAGAAAAAGAAAAGGAAAAAAGATAGGTTGTTGGGCTCATTTTCTCTCTGCTTGGAGAAAAGAACATGGGCCAGAAGCCAGGGTTATGGCATCCTTTACATTACAATATCTGGTGCAGTCAGGTATGGTGGCACACTCCTGTAATGCCGGCACTTGGTAGGCTGAGGCAGGAGAATCATGAGTTTGGGGCTAAGATGGGCTGCATAACAAGACCCTGAGGAAAACAAACAAACAAACAAACAAAAGGAAAACTCTGGTCCTGATCTTCCAATCATATCTTTTTGTAAAATCTTTATTCATTTAGAATCTAAAGCCTTTTCCTTGGACTGAGACCATCAACACCCATTTGTGATTATGTAGGAACTTCATTCCTCTAGTTTTTGTCCATTTGTCTACCCATTCATTCATCGCAGCATTTCCCTACCTCTCACTATGTGCCAGGCACTTTGTTAGATGCTAAAGAGACAAAAACAAAATATGTTCATTCTCCTAACAGAAAATAATAAGCTTTTTGAGATGGAAAGGATATATAAGATAATCTGATTCAATTTCTCATTTTATAACTTGAAAGTTACTTGCCAAAGGCTACCAGGGAAGTGACGGCAGACTTGGGATTTAAGATAAAAATCTCTTGACTCCTAAGACTTGATTCTTTACACTGCATCATGAAACTCTATAGGTGTTTCCTTCCACCTACTATCCCTTCCCCCTTCTTGAATACCAGAAGCACCGTACCTGACCTTGGGAAGCTCCAAAGCTGCAGAGGGAAATGGGACTAGGAAGTAGACAGAAGGACAGTGACAACTCTTTTAGAGATGGCTCCTTGTTCACAACTTCTAGGAAGTGAGGAGAAAATATAGTCAACAAAAATGCTTTTGCCATCCCTCATGTTCACATTACCTTGTAGAGTCATACTTTACCCCATTTTCCTTTTTTTCTTTTTCTTCTCTTTCTTTCTTTCTTCTTTCTTTCTTTCTTTCTTTCTTTCTTTCTTTCTTTCTTTCTTTCTTTTTTCTTCCATTTTCTTTGTTTCTCTTTCTCTCCTCTTTCTTTCTCTTTTTCTCTTTCTTTTTTTCTTTTTTCCAGCACTTGGGGGTTGAGCCCATGGCCTTGCACATGCTAGGAAAATACTCTATCACTGGGGTGCACCCCATCTCCTCTTTTTTTAAATTTTTTTTTATTTTGAGATAAGATCTTGCTAAGTTGTACAGGCTGCCTCTGGCCTTGAACTTGAGCTCCTCCTATCTCTGCCTCCTGTGTCTCTGGAATTAGAGGTGTGGACCATGGTGCCCACCTGGTTTACCAACCCCATTTTCTATCTCAGAGTCCAAGGACCTGCATGGTAGCTCATGTGAGCACTCCCAACATTTAGGAGGCTGAGGCAGGAGGATTGAGAGCCTGCGTGGGCTACATAGCAAGACTCTATTTCATAAAAACCAAAACAATATTCTAAGATTAAAAATAGGGGCTAGGGATGTGGCTTAGTGGTAGAATGCTTACCTAGCATGCAAAGGGTCCTGGTTCAATCCCTATTACTGCCCCCTCCAAAAAAATAAAGTCCAAGGATTTCTTGGCCTGCAGCCATAGCCCTGTGGCATCCAATCCCGTCAGGTCTCGGAAGCTAAGCAGGGTCAGGCCTGGTTAGTACCTGGATGGGAGACCGCCTGGGAACACCAGAAGCTGTAGGCTTGGGAGAAGGACCTGGCAACCCCCTCCCAAAAATCAATCTGCCATTGAAAACCCTATGAACAGCAGAGAAGCACTGACAATAGTGTTTCCCCTGTTGTACAGAGGGTCGCT
>VMDO01011022.1:0-15545 GCA_007922755.1 Pedetes capensis | reverse complement strand
ACAACAACAACAAGGATTTCTTGTGGTAGATTATGGTATCTGCTTTCCATAAAGGACTTCCCTTCAGTCACCTGAATACCCACCCCTCCCTCAGCCCCTTTCCTGCTCCTCACCCCTCTTTCTGCACTTCAAAGCCTAGGCTGCCAAGTTTCCAGAGAGCACCTGGGGGAAGACATGGGAGTGACTGAATCAGCACTCTGAAGAGGATGAAAAAATTAGCTCTGTATTTGTCATAGAGGGGCAGAGACTACAAATGGCAGGAGTAGGAAACCTGCCCTAATCCAGATCCCTAAACAACCAAATCATCCACTATCTGTACTCCATTACTGTGACTTGCAGTAATTGTGCACAAGGCCCCTGTGCAAGGATACTACTCCATGTCTGCCAAGATTTGCTGGAGAAAATTCTCCAGTGCTCAGGGGCAAGTTCTGAATCTATTTCTTTCTTTCTTCTCTCTTCTCTCGCTCTCTTCTCTCCTCTCTCTCTCTCTCTCTCTCTCTCTCTCTCTCTCTCTCTCTCTCTCCCCCTTTCCCCCTTTCAACTTCATATTTTAGAATGGTTTCAGATGTACAGAAACATGGCAAAGGCAGTAAGAGTGATTACATCTCTCCTACTTTCCAAATTAGAATTGGCAAAACATCAAAAAATAAAATTCTTAGAGCTGGGCACTGTGGCATACACCTGTAATCCCAGTGATTTGGCAGTCTGAGGCAGGAGGATCACACGCTCAAGGCCAGAGGCAGCCTGTGCAATTTACTGAGAACTTGTCTCAAAATAAAAAATTAAAAATGGGCTGGGGTGCAGCTCAGAGGTAGAGCATTTTCCTAGCATGTGTAAGGCTCTGAGTTCAACCTCCAGTAATGCAAAATAAAATAAAGTAAAATTAAGTTAAATTAAATTTTTAGAGACACATATGACAAAAGATGTGCCATACTACCTCACTTAAAACTATGAAGCATTAATGAGAAAAATTAAAGATCTAAGTAAATGGAAAGGTGTATTGTGTTCATGGGTGGCAAGATTTAATAATATTCTTAAAACATCAATTCTCACAATTGTAGATTCAATACAATCATAATAAAAATCCTAGCATAAAGCCTGGTGCGGTGGTGCATCACTGTAATCCCAGCAGCTCGGGAGGCAGACACAGGAGGATTGCAAGTTTGAGACTAGAGGCAGTCTGCATAATTTAGCAAGACCCTGTCTCAGAAAGCAAAAAAACGGGTGGGGGTGCAGCTCAGTGGCCCAGCACTTGCAGAGCTTGCAAGTGCAAGGCCCTGGGTTCAAGCCACAGTACCACACACACACACAAAAAAAATAATAGTTTAAAAAATAAAATTAAGTTAAAAAAATCCTCGTGTATCTATACATATGTGTGTGTGTATATATATATATATATATATATATATATATATATATACAAATTGATTCTAAAATTCATGTGGAAATGAAAATATACAATTTTGTAGTAAAGCCAAAACAGTTTTGTAAAGCGATAAGATAGCAGTACTCATGCTACTAATTTCAAAACTTTATATAACAGTGCTCGCTTCAGCAGCACATATACTAAAATTGGAACAATACAGAGAAGATTAGCATGGCCCCTGTGCAAGGATGACATGCAAATTCATGAAGCTTTCCATATTTTTGTGCACAAGAGGGTAAAGGGGAACTTATCTGTGTAATGTACAAAATGCATATATGGAAATGTCACAATGAAAAGCATGTCAGGATGAAACACATTAAGGTGTACATTAAAAATTTCCAATTAAAAAAAAACTTTATATAACACTACAGCAGTGAAAACAGCGTGGTATTTGCAAAAGAATAGACACATGCATGAGTGGAACACAATTAAGTCTTGAAATAGACCAACACATGTATGGCCAGTTGATTTTTTGACAAAGGTACAAAGACAATTCACTGAAGAATGAATAGTCTTTTCAACAAATGGCTCTGTAAAAATTGAATATTCATTTTTTTAAACAAAAGGGTGTGCAAGAGAGAACTTCAATCCCTATGTCACACTTTGCACAAAAATTAACTCAAAGCCAGGTGTGGTGGCGCACACCTGTAATCCCAGCAACTTGGGAGGCGGAGGCGGGAGGATTGTAAGTTCGAGACCAGGGGCAGTCTGCATAACTTAGACCCTCTCTCAAAGAGTAAAAAAATTGGCTGAGGGTGCAGCTCAGTAGTCCAGCACTTGCAGAGCATGTAAACGTGAGGCTCTGGGTTCAACCCCCAGTACCGCAAAAAAAAAAAACAAAAAAAAAAACCTCGAAATGGATCATTGAAGTACACATAAAACCTAAAACTCCAAACTTCTAGAAGAAAACAAAGGAGAAAATTTTCATGGCCTTGGATTAGGCCAAGATTTCTCAAATACTGTGAGGGAAAGCTATTTCTGAGGGTGCTATGGAGATGACATGGCAGAGACGAGCACTCTCTGAAAGCAGGCCTTATTTTCAAACCCACAGGCTGCAAGGACAAACTAGCAGGAACGTTTTCAATACAAGGTTATCTAGACCAACATGCAAAGGTTTCTAAAGGGTGAGCCACTCCCAGCCAAGGTCAAGCCAGTTGCTGAATACCCCCAAACCCATTACAAGCATCAACAACCCACTCCCAGGTCTCTCAGGGGCAGAACAATAAACTCCCTCAGTGCCTGCCTGCTGCCCTCTTGTAGTATACTAATAAACTTTTTCTTTTCTGAGTCCAGTAAGTTATTTTCTTTCTTTCTTTTTGGTATTTTTTAACACAGAGTCTCATTGTATAACCCAGGCTGGTGTGGAACTTGCTATGTAAACCAGACTGGCCTCAAACATGCCTTGATGCTCCTGCCTCAGCCTCCTGAATGCTGAGATTACAGGTGTATCCCACCACTCCCAGCTCCAGTAAATTCTTTTACCACCTGCAACCCTGGCCACATTCCCACTTATAACAGGTAAAATATCAAAAGCACAACCCATAAAAGCAAAAAATGATATAGATTGAATGGATTTCATTGAAATTAAGAACTTCTACTCTGTAAGTACTGTTAAGAAAATAAAAAGACAGGACTGGGGATGTAGCCCAGTGGTAGAGTGCTTGCCTACCACATACACAAGGCCCTGTGTTTGATCCTCCAGCACCTCAAATAAAAATAAATAAACCACCCACTACTTCTCTCTCAAAAAAGAAAAGAAAAAAACGGCCAGGTGCAATAGCGCACACCTGTAATACCAGTGACTTGGGGAGGCAGAGACAGGATATTTGCAAGTTTGAGGCCAGAGGCAGCCTGCGTAACTTAACAAGACCCTGTCTCCAGGTAAAAATAAAAAAGGGACTTGGGGGTGCAGCTCAGTGGCAGAACACTTGCGAAGTACATATGAGGCTCTGAGTTCAGCACCCTCAGTACTAGAAAAACAAGAAAGATTTGAACAGATACTTCACCAAATGAGATGTTCAACAACATTAGCTATTAGGAAAATGCAAATTAAAACTACAATGAGATAACACTACATTTATATTAAAATGTATAAAAAGACTGACCATACCAACTGTTTGTGATCTTATAGGATAACTAGAACTTTCATAAACTGCTGGTGGGAATGCAAAATGATATAATCACTTTGTAAAACAATTTGGAAGTTTCTGAAAAAATTAAACACTAGAGCCGGGCACAGTGGTGCACACCTGTAATCCCAACAGCTTGGGAGGCAGAGGCAGGAGGATTGCAAGTTTGAGACCAGAGGCAGTCTGTATAACTTATCGAGACCCTGTCTCAAAAAGTAAAAAAAAAGGGGCTGGGGTGCAGCTCAGTGGTCCAGCACTTGCAAAGCGTGCAAGTGCGAGGCCCTGGGTTCAACCTCCAGTACCACACACACACACACAAAAGTTAAACACTAGAGGTGCTCACTTGTTTATGAAAGGAGATTTGGAAAACAGCTACCTGCCCAACTGATTAGAAGAGATGCATATTTGAGCCTATTTCCAAAAATGGGATCCAACTGAATGCAGAAACTATTGAACAATATCATTAATACCTAACATAAGTAAAATTTTGCTAAAGATCATTCAAAAACAACTACAGCAGTATATTAACAGAGAACTGCCAGAAAATCAAGCTGGATTCAGAAGAGGGCATAGAACCAAGGATGTGACTCCTGATATTAGATGGATATTAGTCAAAAGCAGAGAATACTAGAAATATATATATATATATATATATATATATATATATATATGTTTTATTGACTATACAAAAGCATTTGACTGTGTGGGTGACTCATCTGAGACCAAACAGAAGTTTGGTCTTTAATAATTGACCCTGCTAGTTAAATCCTCAGTGGGACACTCTGCTAGACATTACATTCTAATGCTGGGTCCTGTATTACAATTTACATATCCCTGGTCAGTTTCATCTTTCATACCTTCATCCAAAAAGCATTTACTGGGCATCTAGTAATCGACAGGCATCATGTGGACACACACAGGGTACATGAAGACGATTAAGGCATAGTTCCTGTCCTCAAGGAGCTCACTCTCAAGAAGGGCAAAGAGAAGCATAAATGCTACTTGTCAATACCATATGGAAAAGTGCTACATTAAGATTTAATGGAGAATTCAGAAAGTGCATGAAGGATGAAGGATTTATGTTTACTTGGGACAGTCACAGAGATAATTTTTGAATTTGTCCAGGAACAGGGCATTTTAGGTGGAGGAAACAGTCCCATAAAAGGCATTAGGGCAGAGCCAGTATGATGGATCATGCCTGCAATACCAATGACTTGGGAGTCTGAGTAGGAGAATCACAGGTTTGAGGCCACAGGTAGCCTGCACAACTTAGCAAGATTCTGTCTCAAATAATAATAATAATAATAATAATAATAATAATAATAATAATAATAATAAAGGGGCTGTGAGTACAACTCAGAGGTAGAGCACTTGCTTAACACACCAGACATCCTGGGCTCAACCCCTAAGTACTGTGTAAGTGAGCGTGCACACACACACACACACACAGAAATTACACAATTGCCGCAGATAAAGTCATTGCACACTCTTTACTCCTCCTGTTGTCTACTCTCCAGCATACTTTTTGCCAGTACCAACATTGGCCTTTGCAGTCCCCTTGCCTTTCTTCATTCTGTTCTTGTGTTCCTTTTGCTGTTTTCCTAACATCTTTTTCCTTCTCATGTATGCCATGTCCTGTAAGTCTATGTTTGGGCCTTTTTCTTTTGCAAAATCCAATAAATCATAAATCATTCTAAAACAAGATATCTTGCCACCAGCAAAATGGGTTCTGAATCCAAATACAAAAATGATATCTGGTGTTGTCTTGTATATTTCAGCTAGTTTTTCTCAAATTTCTGTCTTAGGTACTGTTGCCTTCCCAGGGTGAAGGACATCAATGACCATTTGTTTCCTCTGATGTAGTCTGTTGGTCATGAACTTCCTGGTCCAGGTAATTACTGTGTCATTCATGATGGTGATAGATCATCTGACAGCCAGGGTTTTGTTGGTTTGTTGGTTTGAGAGATTCTCACTGTATATCCCAGGCTGGCCTTCAACTCACACTCTTTCTGCCTCAGCCTCCCAAGTGCTGGGATTACAAGCATGTGCTATCTCTACCAGCCACACTATTTATTTTTGAATAGCTGTTCCATTCTCCTTTCTTGAAAAATTATCCCTTATAAGAGATAAAAAATATTTTTAGGCAAGTGCTCTACCACTAAAAAACACCCAAATATTTCTAAAACTACTTTTAGAGGTGACATCAGAATTCTTCATAGGAAATTGTTTCATTTGTAAAAATCATTCAATAAGTCTCTTCACATGGTACTGCAAGGGGAGATATGGTCCATAGAGACCTTGAGAAAGCCCATCTTTCATCTTTTCTTTTTTTCCCATTACATCTGTCACTACTGTGGGTAAGAAATATTAGGCTCAAGCAACAGGATCTGGTTTGATGCTTCTCAAGTTTGGGCTTGATCTAAGTAGATTCAGGAAAGATACCCAGGAGACAGGGATGGGAATGCAGTGCCACCATCTGGAGAAACTAGGACTGAATTGTAGAGAAAAAGTGCCACTGAAACAGTAGAGGACATTTAGATCCAAAGCACAAGTTCCCAGGCAGGACAGAATACTGAGAATGGTTATGGGTCCCAATTCTATGGCTTTTATGTGATCTCCAAACTGTTACTACTGTACAGTTGGTCCCATATGAGGACTAGGAAATTGTGGAGTAATTGGGATTCATAGTCAATTTCCTGACCATGCACTAAACAGGAAAGAAAAATGAACTCAATCTAACTTCTCTTGTTTTAGAAAGATTTTTTTTCCCCAAAAAGTAATATAACAAAGTGTTATTGAGTGGAAGTTAGAAAATAAGACTTGGTTGTTATCAGTAGAGAAATGTTACTGGAGAAATTCAGACTTCTAAAAGAATAGTAAATAATTGGACTAAACATTTAAGAACCTAGGAGGAAAACACAAAATAAATCTTCCCCAAAGAGGGTGATTATTAATAAAAATAAAGTGTTATGGAATTGTTGGATGGATTGATGAATGCAACTAAAAGCTGGGTTTTGTATAAAGGTGAACAAACAGAGAAGACTTTGGCAAGACTAAAGAAAAAGAAAAGGAGTGTGTAGAAAGAAGAGAAATAGCCATATAATTAAGAAAGAATAGGAAACTTTTGGTGAAACTTCGTGCAAAGCATGATATTTAAATTCTAGGTAATATGGATTTTAAAATATAATTTAATTTTGAAATAATGTATCACTATGTCCTATCCTTGAACTGGGGATCCTCCTGTCTTAGCCTCTGGAGTGCTAAAATTATAGGCATGCACTTCCATATTCAGCTAAAATGGATTTTTAATTTTTTAATTAATTACTTTATTTTTGTGGTACTGAAGGGCTGAATCCAGAGCCTCACAAATACTTTGCAAGTGCTCTACTGTTAAACTGCACTCTCACCCCCTTTTTTAAATTTGTATTTTGAGAAAGAGTCTCCTAAGTTGTGCAGGCTGCCTCTGGCCTCAAACTTGCAATCCTCCAGCCTCTGCCTCCAAAGTCACTGGGATTATAGGCATGTGTCACCACACTTGGCATTCATTTATGTGTGTATATGGGATTGGAGATTGAATCCAGGGCCTCACACATGCTAGACAAGTGCTCTGCCCCTGAGCTACACTACGGCCCTGCTAAAATGGATTTTTTTAAATGAAAACTTAACTGGGTAAAATTAATTTTAAAAAATAAACTGAGTGTGGTAGCATATACCCATAGTCCCAGGATTTGGGAGGCTGAAGCAGGAAAATCATGAGTTTGAGGCCAGCTGGGCTATGTAGTGAGACCTTGTCTCAAAAAACAAAAAAAAAGTGTTAGATGTGGTGGCTTACACCTGTAATCCCAGTGACTCAGGAGGCTGCGACAAGAGGATCACAAGTTTGAAGCCAGAGGCAGCCTGCACAATTTAGCAAGACCTTATTGAAAACCCTATGAGGGTCGCTATGATTCGGAGACGACTCGATGGCACCTGACAACAACTGTCTCAAAATAAAGAATTAAAAAAAAAAAAAATGGAGCTGGAGGCGCAGTTCATTGTTAGAGCACTTGCTTAGCATGTGCAAGGCCTTGGAGTCAACCTCCCAGTATTGAAAAAAGAAAAAAAGAAAGAAAGAAAGAAAAAAAGAAATACATTAGGGAAAGAACTCTTATATGATTATACCAATCCTATCAAAAATGGATTGCTAAATTTCAAAATCTGTTCCTGATACAAGTGCTTAATGAGACAAAAATTGAAGAAAAATTTCAAAATTTTACAAATAATATTTATCATAAGCAAACTATAATCAAATGTGAAATTATATTTCTCCAAAGAAGAATAAGATATACAAATAGCCAGCAACTATCTGAAAAGGCCATTTGTCATTGTATTAGTCAGCCAGTGGTTCACTGTGGCGCAGAAACCTACCAAAGCAAACTTATGGGAGGAAATAGTTATTGGGGGTCCATAGTTACAGGATTAGTCCATAATGGTGGGAGGGCCTGTGGCAGAAAACCTCACGGCTTCAAGATTAGGAAGCAGAAAGCGTGGCTAGAACTGCCAGTCCAGATAAAAACCTCCAAAGGCACACCCTCCCACGACTCACTTCTGCTAAGATAGAATCCCATCTCCCAAAGTTTCATAGCCTCCACAAAGAGCACCACCACCTGGGGACCAAACATTCAAATACATGACTTCTGGGAGGCATTTAGATCCAAACCATACCAGTCATAAAGGAAATGCAAATAAAAATCACAATGATGTGCCAACTGTCTTTGTCTTACTCTCTGCCCCCCCACCCCATCCAACCTAGAGCCTCATGCATACTAAGCAAATGCTGTACTATTGTGCTGTACTCCAATGCCCAAATCAAAACGAGATACCATTTTATATCCACTGGATGGCCATAATAAAAGAAATTGAAAATAACAAGTGTTGGCAAGGATGTGGCACAAGAGGTACTCTCATAAATTGCTAGTTGTTGTTAGGTGCTGTTGAGTCAGTGTTCAATTTATAGCGACTCTTCATACAACAGGTGAAACAGTATTGTTAGTGCTTCTCTTGCTATTCATAAGGTTTTCAATGGCTGATTTTTTTTTTTTTTTGCCTGGGTGGGGGGTTAGGGAGGAGTGAATTGCCAGGCTCTTCTACCAAGCCTATAGCACCTGGTGTTCCCAGGCGGTCTCCCATCCAAGTACTAACCATGTCAGGCCTTTCGTAGCTTCTGAGATCTGACTGGATCAGACACCACAGTGGTACAGCTGCAGATTGCTAATGGAAATGTAAAATTGTGCAACCATTTGGTTTGGCAGTTCTACAAAAGTTAACCATGGAACAGAAGAGGAAAGAAATAAAGAAAGCTATTAACCTAAAAAAAAAAAAAAAAAAAAAAGTTAACCATGGAATTGCCATATGACTCAGCAATTGTTCCTAAACATAAACCTTAAAGAATTAAAAACATGTACTTAAATACTTGATGAATGTTCATAGAAGCACTATTCATAATATCAAAGAAGTAGAAACAACTCATATTCAATGATGGAAGAATGGATAATTTGTGGTATATATGTCCAATGGATTGGGAGGTTGAAGAAGGAACATCATGAGTTTGAGACAAGACTGGGCTACATAGTAAGACTCTGTCTCAAAACAAAACAAAACACATTATTATTCAATAATTAAAAGGAATGACATATGAGTACTGGTAAATGCTACATCATGAATTATTTTTATATTTTTATATTTTTATTTTTTGTGGTCCTGTGGATCATATCCAGGGACTCACATATGCTGGCCAGCCACTCTACCACTGAGTTACCTTCCCAGCTCATGGACGAGCCTTGGAAATATTATGCTAAGAAGCCAGACACAAAAGGTCATATACACATTGTATGATTCTGAGGCAGGACAGAAAGACAGGGAAAATTTTGAGGACAAGGGAAGGAAAGGGTTATTCACCCTGGGACCTGGTCTGACTATAATCCAAATTTATTTGGAAAAATATACCTGTCAGAATAGGCAAAGGAATGTAGAAGGAATCTAACATACTGAAATATAGTTGTTGTAATAAAAACAGCATGCCAAAGGAACAAATGGATAAATGAAACAGAACACAATTCAGAAACATAATAGTGTGTTTGTATGCCATTTCATATACAATGAAGTGGACATTTGGATAATTTTATTAAACAATGAATACACTATAAGTTTGGTTTTTTAAATGAATTCACATTCTATTAATCATACCAGAATGTAAACATCTTTGAGAAATAGCATTCTATTTTATTTATTCAATCTGGAGATCCTGTCCATCTCCAAGATACCCCAAATATTGGAAATCTCTGGTCTCCAGAATTAATCCAAACTCCTCAGCACTCAAGACTTCTTGTTGCCAGGCAGGGATGTGGAGTCGCTCTTCAAAGTTCTTGGTCTCCTTTCTAAAAGAACTTAAAAACAGACACAGAAAGTTGAGGATAGTTTATTGGAGCTAGAGAGATGAAGAGAGCTGCCTAGCACCCCCTATCATTTTCACTATCTGGCTCCCACACTTTGACCGAGCTAACCCAACCATAAATACAAAGCCCCTAGAGCAGGGAGTTTCATAACTGTAAACTTGATCTTCACTTTTCCAGCCCTCAGCCGGCTTGTTTAGCTTCCGTTTCTTAAATGCCCCTCTAAGTTGAGCAAGCAGTTTGTCTTCTTCCACGTCTGCTTATTTCACAACCTTATTATATGTAGTTGCTTGTTTGTCTACCCCTGCTGCATTTAGAGTACCAGAACGGCAGGTTCTGCGGCTTATTCATATATGTAAACTTATATCCTCTGCCCGGTGCACAGAAATGAGAAATCAAAACAAAATTGAACTTCGAATGACCTTTGGAACAAACCATCTCCCCTGCCCTAAATACATAACTGAAACGTGAAGTGGGCAAAAGCCACAGGAAGATTTTTTTCCCCTGCTAAAGTCTGGGACTCCACGCAAACACGAATTTTGGGGAAACCTGTGTAATTCCCTGATTCATGTATATTGTCTTCTAGGCTACCAATTTGCCCATAATAAAGATGGATTCTTCTGGCACCGATTCCGGTTTTTAATTAGACAAAGAAGCCTTTTTTTTTAAGGGCAAGGAACAAGCCGGAAAGTAAACTTCTACTTTGTCTCAGGACTTAAGCGCCTGGCGCCTTTAAATAACTGAGAGTCCAATCGGAATTGACATTTTTCACCGGAACCACTCTGTCTCACGACCGGAAAAGGCTGTGCGTAAGGGCGTTGGGGGGCGGAAGTGACGGGAAAGTGGCAGTAGGGTAGTTGGCGGGTGGTTGAGTAGAGGCGGTCGCCATGTCCGCGGGGAGCGCGACACATCCTGGAGCTGGCGGGTAAAGCTACGCGGGCGAGGGCATCGTGGGGAGCATGGGGGCCTTGCAAGGGCAGAGGGGCCACGGCTAGCTGCGTATGAGTGAAGGGACACTTAAGTAGGAAGCGTACGTACTAGAATACCGGACTTTTGGAGAGAAGGATGTTGAGCAGGCCTCGGAGCCCTGAGCAGGGCCAGCAAAGATCCGAGGGAGAAGGAAACCAGGGTGAGACAAGGAGAAAGTAAAGACGAGGTCCAGCGGAAACGAGTGGAGTCTTTTGATGGAGATGACAGAGAAAGGAAGGAGATTTTGGGAAAGGGTTCTTTCAAGAAGTGTGGATTGTGCCGGGCACGGTGGCGCACGCCTGTAATCCCAGCTGCTCGGGAGGCAGAGGCAGGAGGATCACAAGTTCAAGACCAGAGGCAGTCTGCGTAATTTAGTGAGACCCTGCCTCAAAAAGTAAAAAAATGGACTGAGGGTGCAGCTCAGTGGTCCAGCACTTGCAGAGCATGCAGGCGCGAGGCCCTGGGTTCAACCCGCAGAACCACAAAAAAAAAAAAAAAAAAGAAGTGGGGATTTGAGGAAATGTAACTGTAATTGTCTGTTTAAGGAAAGATGAGAATTTTAGACCTGGTCGGAAATCCAGAGATGGATGTGAAACATTACGGAGAAAATGGAGTACTAAGGCACAGTAAGGGAAGATTAATGTAAATGAAGGCGTTATGGGCCTAATATTTTCCATTTTTTACCTGTAGGCGCCGCAGCAAGTGGGACCAACCGGCTCCCGCCCCCCTTCTCTTCCTCCCACCAGCGGCCCCAGGTGGGGAGGTCAGTAGCAGTGGGGCTAGCCCTGGGGGCTCCACAGCTGCTCCCTCAGGAGCCTTGGATGCTGCTGCTGCTGTGGCTGCCAAGATCAATGCTATGCTCATGGCCAAAGGGAAGCTGAAACCAACTCAGACTGCTGCTGAGAAGGTATTTGAAGTTAGCGTCTCAGCTAATTACAATTTCAGTGGCACTTCTTTCTTCCTGTAATTCTGTAATCATTCATGTTAAGGAAGGAGAAAAGGGACCCCTTAATTTAAAGATTATTTAGTTTTGGAACATTCTAGGTGATATTTTGTCATAAATACATTTTTAGGGACAGTTTTGATTGGTTACATTTATGGATCAAATAGTTTGGTCTTTATATGCTTAGTTCTATCCTGATACTCTGGGAGAAGGGCCTGGCAATCCACTCCCAAGGCAATCCCGAAGCACTCAGCCATTTGAAAACCCTATGAGGGTCGCTATGAGTCAGATACCGACTCGACCGCACCTAACAACAACAACAACATCCTTATACTCACTTAAAGGGCCGGGATTTAGCTGAATTGGTAGAGTGCTGCTCTGCATATTTTGAGGACCTGGGTTCAGTCCCCAGAACCACAAAAATGGGTGAAGGATGTGGCAATCCACTCCTGATGCAATTGCGGGACAATCAACCATTGAAAACCCTATGGAGCCCGGCATGGTGGTGCACGCCTTTAATCCCAGTGACTTGGGAGGCAGAGGCAGGAGGATCACAAGTTTGAGAGCAGAGGCAATCTACATAATTTAGCGAGACCGGGTCTCAAAAAGTAAAAAACATGGGGTGGTGGTGCAGCTCAGTGGTACAGCACTTGCAGAGCATGCAAACGTGAGGCCTTGGGTTCAACCCCCAGTACCACAAAAAAAAAAAAAAAAAGAAAAAGAAAGGAAACTCTATGAAGGTCACAATTTTAACCTGCAGCCTTACCACTGTGGTGTTCCATCATGTCAGATCTCAAAGCTAAGCAGGGTCAGGCCTGGTTAGTATTTGGATGGGAGACTGCCTGGGAACACCAGGTGCTGTAGGCTTGGGAGAAGGACCCAGCAACCCACTCCCCCAAAAACAATCATTAAAAACCATATGAATAGCAGAGAACCACTGACAATAGTGTTTCATCTGTTGCATGAAAGGTCGCTAGCACCCAACAAGAAGTCACTTAAGGCAATGTGATGGTTTTTTTTTTTTTTTTTTTAATTAGAAATTTTTAATGTACATCATAATGTGATTCATTTTGACATGCTTTTCGTTGTGACAATTTTCATATATGCAATTTGATAAGCATTATTCATATAGGTTACCCCTTACCCTCCTCTATGTTTCCCCCCTCCCCCGTGATATGTTTTTGATACATGAAGTTCAGGTAAATCCAGTTAGCTTTAAAGTGCCATCTGTAATAGAATCAGTGACTAAATGGAATTAAACATGAACTAAAATGGGAGAATAATTTATATTTGTGTTGTTTTGCCATTTTCATGCAAATTGAGGGATTATTTGGTTATTTTATAAGATTTTCTACATAAAATTTTTTAACTAGAAGGGGTCTGATCAAAACCTTTACTTTTCCATAGAGGGCAATAATCTTCCTACATGAGAATAATACTGATTGTTTAGTATGCCTAGAATACATGTGTTATAATTAAAAAAAAAAAAACTTTATAACAATTGTATAGAATAGACTTTGTTGTTGTTTGGTTTTTGTTTTGTTTTGTTTTTTGAGACAGGATTTTGCTGTGTGGACCTGGCTGGCCTTAAACTTGCATCAGTCCTCTTGCCTAAGCCTTCCTAGTGCTGGTGTGGGCCACCATGCTCAGCTTTGGAATAGATTATTGTTACTAGTTAATACATAAGGAAAATTAGGCTCAAGAAGACAGAGTAACTTGTCCAAGATCTGTAAGTGGTAGACATAGACATCTGACTTCAAAGTCACATCAATTGGGTATTTAGTTTTTGCCTGAAAGCCTCCAAAATTGTGTTCCAGTATAGCCCATGCAATTTGAAAAACATTTTTTAGCTAAATTAAAAGATGCCTCCTGTAGTACCCGTGTTGAGGTAAGTTTAGTGTTTGAAAATGCAGTATTTTTGTGAGCCTTCTGGCTCTATGGAATGTTTATCAGTAGGCCGTAACCTTACTGGATGCTTAAATATTAACGTTTTGCAGATTTTGTGAGAACCTTTAGTGAATTAGAAATTGGATATTAAGTGGGATATGTGAGCTATGTGTTGTAGCACATGCGTGTAATCCTAGCTGTTTGAGAGGCTGAGGCAGCAAGAGTGCAAGTTCAAGGTCAGAGGCAGCCTGTGCAACATAGTGGGATCCTGTCTGAAGATAAAAAAGGAGCTGGGGGTGTAGCTCAGTGGTAGAACACTTGTCTAGTATGTGCTGGGCCCTAGGTTCAACCCCATAGTCCTGAAAAGAAAAAAGTAGGGTGTGTGTGTTTGACACAGGGTCTCACTTTGTGGCCCAGTCTGGCACTTAAACTGCCGATCCTCTTGACTCAGCTTCCTGAGTGCTTGGATTACATGCAGGTGCTATTATTCCCAGCATTAAGTGTATTTTGTGGTATGTAAAAATGGTATGAGTTAGTTGTCCATTTCTTTCTTTCCATTTTTTGGGGAGGGTGCTGGAGGGTCAAACCCAGGGCCATATGCATACTTGTCAAGTGCTCTACCACTGAGCTTCATCTGCGGCACCTTTTTTATTTTTTATCTTGGGAGAGGGTCTTGTTAAGTTACACCGGCTGCCTCTGGCCTCGAACTCACAATCCTCTTGCCTCCACCTCTTGAGTCACTGGGATTACAGGTGTGTGCCACTGTGCGCAGCCAGTTGTCCATTTCCAAAATCTATGATGAAAAATTGAAAGTACGTCGATAGGGAAGGCTGGGGATATAGCTCATTGGTAGTATTTGCTTAGCTTGTGCAAGGCCCTGAGTTTGTTCCTCAGTACCAAAAAAACAAAACAAAACAACAAAAAATCCACATATTGACAAAGATGGAATGCCACTTAAATACTAAGAATTTTTTTTTGTGGTACTTAGGGGTTGAACCTTGGGCCTTGTACATACTTAGCAAGTGCACTACCACTGATTTGCACCCCAAACCCAATTTTAATTTTGTGTTTTGAGTCAGGGTGTCATTAAGTTACTCAGGCTGCCGCTGGTCTTGAATTCATGATCTGTCTCCACCTCCAGAGTTGTTGGGATTACAAATGTGCCACTGCACTCTACTGTTTGTTTTTTTGAGACATAGTCTCACTTCACAGCGGAGGCTGGCCTGAGACTCCCTTTGTATCCCAGGTTGGCCTTGTACTTATAGTAATCTTCCTGCCTCACCTTCCCAAATGCTAGGATTGCAGGCATGTGCTGCTACACCTGGCTAAGATTTTTAATACTGATGTTAATCATTTAGACTCTTTTTTTGGTTTTCTAAGACAAGGTTTCATTATGTAGCCCAGGCTGGCCTCAAAACTCAGATCCTCCTCTCTCAGATCTTCCTGAGTCCTGGGATTACAGGTATGTACCACTGTGCCTGACCTCATTTAGATTCTTTGGTTTTTTGAGACAAAGTCTTGCTATGTAGCCCAGGCTGTCCTGGAACTTGCTAAGTAAACCAGGATGGCCTTGAACTCATGCCAGTCCTCTTCCCTTGGCTTCCTGAGTCCTGGAATTATAGGCAAGTGATGGGATTATAAGTGTGCACTACAATGCCCATCTTGTTAGGTGCCATCAAGTCGGTGTCTGACTCATAGGGACCCTACATACAGCAGGCGAAACTCTATTGTTGGTGATTCTCTGCTATTCGTAGGGTTTT
>VMDO01011021.1:0-68819 GCA_007922755.1 Pedetes capensis | reverse complement strand
GAGCTTATTTAGTTAATGTTTAAACCAGGTATGTGAAATTTTTTGTTATTATTAACAGCTTTTGAACTCTTCTGATTTAAGAAAAAGTAAATTAAAAGAAAACATTGTCCAGAAAAATTTTTAAAAAACGGGTTTTCATTATATATTGAAATTTTATAGTATACTTATTTGCTTTAAGTATTAATATATCCAGCCTTTAATTTGGTCATAATTATAAATTAAGTGCTCGCAATAATCACTGTGCTCTAAACAGTTTTTCTAATACTAGCAACTTAAAGTATTCATTTTTCAAATTGAATCGAGCATCCATTCTGACATAGTTGTGAAGACAGTCATAGATATGAAAAGTGATTGGACAAGTCTGAGATTTCAAGGAATGGACAGTGTTTTCAATTAAAGAAACTACCCTAGCTGAGTAGTGCCTCAGATGAAGTAAATCTCAACAGGAAACAACTCTTGGAATATAAAGCGACCTCCTTTGGTGGCCTCTTCCTGATTTTCTGTCAGTTCCTCTTAACTAAAGCCAACTAAATCCACCCCAAATTTAAACGTGCAGACTGAAACTTGATAAACCCGCAACTCCAAATTTGAAATCCAGCAGCTTGCTGAACACGTCTAGTAGAATGCCTAGCTGGGACTTCAAACTAAGCAGGGGCAACCTACATTACTATGGTTCCATCCCTCCTCTCCTTCCCCTGACCAACACCACGCAAAAACAAACAAACAAACAATCAAACAACAAACCCTGAAGTCTGAAGTCTCTCTCTTCCAGGTTTAATTGGATCTCTGCTTCTTCAGTCTCTTAGACAAAAAAACTGGATGATACTTGTGACTTCATTTTTTTTTTCCACAAATACTATATCTAAATCTCATTGGCTAGAGTCTTAATTTTGTCGCAAATCTGAACACTTCTTACCACGTTAGTTAAGTCCCTGGAGCCTCACATTTGACTACTGATGTTTGTCCTTTTCACTGGACACTGTGCTTCAATATTTGTCTACTCATTGCCTAACTTCTAGACAGCAGCATGGTTATATTAAAATTCAATTCATATTGTGTCACTCTTTTATTCAAAACTCTCTGACGCTTTTCCACTCACAGTAAAACTCAATTTCCACATGTTGAACCATGGCCTACAGGGCCTTATAATGATCTCCTCTCAGATATCATCCCTTTTCCTTGACTCATTCCCCACCAAACGCATTGATTGCTTGGCTCTTCCTCATGTACCTGGAGTGCAGTCCTACTTCAGGCTGCTTACATTTGCTGTACCTTCACCCATATACATCTCCTCCCCATATCCACATGGTATGTTCCCTCTATAGCACTCAGCTTTATGCTCAAATGTAAAGCAGTACAAACCCAGACCTCATCAATTGCTGACATGTTGCCTTTTTTATTCACAATTCTTAATCACCAACTGATTATATATCTATCTCATATATATATATATATATATATATATATATATATGTATGTATGTATGTATATATGTATATGTATTTTATATACACACATATATCTGGGCTGGGATTTAGCTCAGTTGGTAGAGAGCTGTGCTGCAGTCTCTGAGGTCCTGAGTTTGATTCCCAGCACCACAAAAATGGGAGAAGGGCCTGGCAATCCACTCCCAAGGCAATCCCGAAACAGTCAGCCATTGAAAACCCTATGAGGGTCCCTATGAGTCGGATACCGACTTGACGGCACCTAACAACAACAACAACAACAACAACAACAACAACAAATATATCTATATATAAGGTTATGTGAGCTCATATTTTATATTCCTCCACTTGTGTATCTTCAGATTCTATAATTGTGCCTAGCGTCAGACAGGCACTTATTAAATAATTAAGATACAACTAACTTCTGTTTTTTCCTTCAATGCTTATGGGACAGTTTTGCTTTACAGATCTCTGATAATCAAGAACTGTAACAATTATTTATCTCTGATTTCCCCACAGGCTCTGTATAAGACAGAGTTGGGTGTGGAGGCACACATTTGTAATCCCTGCTACTAAAGAGGCTAAGGTCAGAGGATCATGAGTTAGAAGCTACAAAGCAAGACACTGTCTCTTATAAGAAAAATAGGGGGTGCTTTTTTAGCATGCTAATGGCCTTGGCTTCAGTTCGCATCACCACACACAAATGCTAAAGATAGTGCTGAGGAAGTATGAGTAAGCACAAAAGATGAGATATCCTATATTCTGTTTAGTTATCTCCTCATAGAATTTCAGGGATGAACCAATGCCAGGAGGCAATGGGTAGAAATGAAATTTGTGAGAAGTAAAAAAATGTTTTATCTTCACTGAAAATTCTCTTCCACCTGGGTCTGAAAGAGATCCTGGAAGTCAGGTGGTGCAATTTAGGTTAGGCTTAACCCTACCTCCCAAAATGAGAAACACTCAAATGCAGACCCACATATATCCTAAGTCAGAAAATTCTCCAAGTAAGCTCTACCCTGTGGAGCATCTTCTCACACATTATTTCCTTTACCTCTGGACGATTTTCTTGACAAGCTCCTAAAGAAGCACCTTCCAGATCCTCTGTCATAGTGTTAAGCAAGGGTCAAAGCTCTCACAGTTTCTGAAGGTCAATATCAAGCCTCACTCCCATTGCCTGCTCTCAATGCCCTGTAGCACGAGCTTGTAGACTACAAGCTTTCTGTCACCATGACTCAGCTCACAGACTCAGCACAGAGATGCCTGTCCCTGAGGACCTCCCAGGAGAGGCTCTTTTGTCAGGATCTCCAACCCCTGCAGAATTCTGAGACAAGCTTTTCAGGGCCAATGAGTAACAATGCCAGGTTCAGTTCTAAGACACGGGGGGCCACTTGCTTCGATGTGAATCATCTCTACTCTTTCTCTGAGCAGTCTTGGAATTCTGGAATTTATAAGGACTCAGCTTTGTGACAAAGTTCTTTTTCACTTACTACTCTGACCTTGAGCCTAGAGTTTAGCTCAGTTGATATAGTACGGCTCTGCAGTATCTGAGAACATGGGTTCAATCCCCAGCACCACCAAAAATGGGAGAAGGACCTGGCAATCAACTTCTGAAGCAATCCAGAAACAATCAGCTATGGCAAACCCAATGAGAGTTGCTATGAGTCGGATTTGACTTAAAAGGCACCTAACACCAACATGATAAAAGATAATCAAACATTTTAGGAAATTCTACTTAATAAACAATAATATCATCTACAGATGAAATATTTTTATTCAATTATGTAGACACATTGATAACTTCAATTTACCATAAACTTTTTGGTATCATTTTTCAATATTTACCAGAATCTCTCAAATACACAGACCCCCTAAATACAATGGCACTGGATTTGTTGAATGGTATGGTCTTGTCAATATCATAAAAAGAATCATAAAATTAAATTATTTTCCATTTCTATGGCATAATCATCCAAATTCATTTTCAAAGTTTGATGCTCAATCTTCTGGGGTGACACTGAGACTTATTCAGGGGTTTTGTGGAGTCAAAATTCTTTTCATAATAATATTCATGTTAGTGCTTTTCTAGTGATGATGCAAAAGCACTGACAGAAAAAAGTGCCTGCAACTAGATAGGGATCGAGGAAGTGACATCAAACTGTATTCACAGCCATTATGTTCTTCACTACCACATCGACTTCATTCGTTATAGATGTCCCTCATGAAGCAACAAAACTTGTTAATTGTATTAAATATCAACCCTTGACTACATTCCATACCTTTGCTGCATAGCAAAATGTAATAGCTGTCTCAAATAAAAACACCCTACATGAGTGTTTGAGTTGCAAGACAAACCAGCTGCTCTTTTCATGGAGCACCATTTTTACTTGAAAGAAGAGTTGCAAGACAGACTATCATCATTTAAATGTTTACCACATACGTTTATATGTTTACCATATAACTTTTTTTTTTTTTTTTTTTTTTTTTTTTTTTTTTTTTTTTTTTTTTTTTTTTAGGTTTAGGGGCTGAACCCAGGGCCTCGTCCATACTTTGGAAATGGTTTTCACTGGACTGCACTGCTAGCCCATTTTTACTTTTTATTTTGAGACAAGGTCTCACTAAGTTACCCAAGCTGCCTCTGCCCTATAACTTGTGGTCATTCTGCCTCATGAGTTGAGATTACAGGCTTGAGCCACCACCCTCAACTGTAAATATTTTATTGAAAATAAATGAAGCGAGGTTGTCACTTTGGGGAAACAACTGAGAGGATTTGCAGTCAGTGACAAAATTTGTACCTTCAAATGAAAATACTTATCTGTTTGCAATTTGGAAAATGTATATCCACTAGTATGAGCTTGACAGCAACTAATGCTTCAGGCCTTTTCTGATGAGATTGGTGACATTAACTCAAGTAATTTGTCAATATTATAGAGTAAAATGTCCCATTATCTAGAAGATCTGCATAATTTAGTGAACTAATATTTTACAAATGACCAATGTGTCATTGGGTGAAATATTCAATCAAAATGTAAAATTGACTAATAGATTTTGTGTAACAAAGGACAAAAATGTATTGATATAGTTTCATGACCCATATTGCAATTGATCTTTAAGAAATCATTTGTCAAGCTATTGTTATAGTATCAAGAAGAGTAATCTAAAATTGCTATGAAATGTTTTCCTTTTCTAACTACACTTCTGAGTGGGGATGTAGTTTTCCATATACTTCAAACAAAACAAAACAAAACATTGCAGTAGTATTAATGTGGAATCAACTGTGAGGATTGTGCTCCTTTCTATAGAGATTTGAAAAACTGAAAAATACTTATAATCTTCTCAATAATTTTTTTGAAAAATATTTTTTAAAAGTGTTATTTATGTTAACATATAAGAAGCTTAATACTGTTGTTTTTAAATAAATTAATAATTAATTTTAAATTTTCTCAATTTTATTTTAAAATACAGTAAATGTTGGTGTATATTGTTGTTGTTGTTGTTAGGTGCCGTAGAGTCAGTATCCAACTCATAGCGACCCTCATAGGGTTTTCAATGGCTGTTTGGGGATTGCCTTGGGAGTAGATTGCCAGGTCCTTCTCCCATTTTTGCGGTGCTGAGAATTGAACTCAGGACCTCAGAGACTGCAGCACAGCTCTCTACCAACTGAGCTAAATCCCAGCCCTAAGGGGGAACACTATTGTCAGTGCTTCTCTGCTACTCATAGGGTTTACAATGGCAGATTGATTTTTGGGAGGGGGTTGCCAGGTCCTTCTCCCAAGCCTACAGCTTCTGGTGTTCCCAGGCAGTCTCCCATCCAGGTACTAACCAGGCCCGACCCTGCTTAACTTCTGAGATCTGACGGGATCAGGTGCCACAGGGCTACAGCTGCAGACACGTTGGTATATATAACCAGTCTAAACAGAAACTTTTTAGGTTCCTAAGAGTACAGGGAGATGGCAAAATTAAAGAGTTTAAGAACTGACTGCCTAATTGTTGAAGAATAAGAAAAGAGTCCTTCTTATACATATGCAGATCCTCTGTTCAAAAACAAGTGTGTGCTTTTTCAACGTGACTCATATTTATTCCTATGGTGTGAAGGGAAGGCAGAATAGACAATCTTAAAGACATGAGAATTTCAAAGAGATAATAGCATTCCCATGTTCATTGAAGCACTATTCAGCAGCTAAGATGTAGAAACAAAGTAAATGTCCACAGTTACATAATGAGTAAAGAAGGTATGGTAGATACACATATTATTGTTATTATTAATGTTATTATTACTATTATTTTGCAGTGCTGGGGATGGAACTCTTGTGGGTGCTAAGCAGGCACTCTACCACTAAACTACATCTCTAGCACCTGATACACATTTTAGAATATGATTCAGCCTTTATAAAGAAGGAAACATTACAATATAAAACAATATGGATGAAGCCTAAGGACTTTATGCCAAATAAATTAAGCAACCCACACAAAGACAAATACTGCATTGTTTTCACCTAGTGAAGAACATCTGAATAGTTTCCAGCTTGGGGCTATTACTAAAAAAGCTTCTATGAATATTAATGCACATAAACTTTTATTTCTCTGGATAAAATGCCAGGAATGCAATTTATGAATCATATGATCCCTAGCTTCTCTGCTATTCATACGGTTTTCAATGACAGATTGATTTTTGGGAGTAGGGTGCCCAGTCCTTCTCCCAAGCATACAGCACCTGGTGTTCCCAGGAGGTCTCCCATCCAAGTACTAACCAGGCACAACCCTACTTAGCTTCCAAGATCTGACAGGATCAGCTGCCACAGTGGGACTGGGATTTAGCTCAGTTGGTAGAGCACAGCTCTGCAGTCTTTGAAGTCCTGAGTTCAATTCCCAGCACCACAAAAAGGGGAGAAGAACGTGGCAACCCACTCCTAAGGCAATCCCAAAACAATCAGCCATTGAAAACCCTATGAGTTTCACTGTGAATCAGACATGATTCGAGGGCACCTAACAACAACAACAACATGATCCCCAGCACCGCAAAAACAGGAGAAGGATGTGACAATCCACTTCTAAAGCAATCCCCAAAAAACTAGCCATCGAAAACCCTATGAGGATTTGCTATGAATTGGACACAACTCGATGTTGCCTAATAATGACTACATAGCAGTTACGTAACTAATTTTTTAAGAAATTGTCAAGCCACTGTCCAGAGTGAATGTGTTGTTGTACATGTTCACCAGCAATATGTGTGGAATCCAGTTGCTTTGCATCACCCCCAGCATCTGATGTATCAATATTTCTTAAACATCTTAATACATATGTAGGAATATCCCATGTAGTTTTAATTGCATTTCTTTAATGACTGACAAGATTGAACATCTTTTCATGTGTTTATTTGCCATATGAATATCCTCATTATGTCTTTGATACATTTGCCAGTTGGATTGTGTTTTAATTATTTAATTTAAAGGATTCTTTATATATTGTAGTTACTGCTCTTTTGTCAGATAAGTGGTTTGCATTTTTTTCACACCATAGTTTATCTTTTGATCTGCCTAACAAAATCTTTCACAGAGCAAAAGTCATTAATAGTGATGAAGTGCAACTTATCCATTTTTTTCTTTTATAAATTGTGCTTTTGGTGTCAAGTCTGAGAACTCTTTCTCTCGTACTACAGTCTAAAGATTTTCTCCTGTGTCTTTTTTCTAAAAGTTTTATACCATCACATTTTACATTTAAGTCTGTGATCCATTTGGTGTTTTTTTTAATTTTGTTTTTGTTTTGTAATATGATGAGACATATTGAAGTTCATTTTTTTTTTCACTTTTGGTTGTCTAATTGCTATAGTACCATGGAATTGCTTTTGTTCCTTTGTCACAAATTGATTGGTTATATTTTTGTGGGTTTATTTCATTTCCATTGATCTATGAGTCTGTCCTACTATATAAATCACATTATTTTGATCACTGCAGTTATATAATAATTCTTAAAATTAAGATCAGTAGATCTTTCCCACATTATACTCTTTTTCAAAATTGTGTTACACAATTTAGTTACTTTGCCTTTCCACAGAAATTTTGAAGTGATCTTGGCCAAATTTATAAAATTATTTTTGGCATTTTAATAGAAATTAAATTATACCTAAGTATCAGTTTAGAGAAAATTGACATCATTACTATGTTGAGTCTTCCAATACATAAATATGGTATGTCTTTATATTTGTTGAGATCTCTATTGACTTTTTCCACCACTATTAGGTTGTTTCAACATGTAAATCCCATTCGTGTTTTGTCAGATTTACATCAAAGTATTTCATATTTTTCAGGCAATTTCAAAAGTATTATATTTTAAATTTTGCTGTTAATGTGTCTATTGAAATAATATAGAAATACAATTGATTTTCTATGTTTATTTGTGCACAGTAATTTTACTGAGTTCACTTATTTTTGTATACTTCAAACAGAACACATTGTAGCTGACCGAATGTTGAAGCAGCTATGAGAATTCAGCTGCCTCCTGTAAAGAGATTGGCAAAAATGGAAATACAAGACTGCTCCCCTCACTAGTTATTATTTTCTTTATGCAGAATAATTTTTAAAATAAAAATGTTTTGTGTTAACATGTAAAGAATTTAACACTGTTTTGTTTAAATATATTAATATTTATATTTAGATAATTATTCCTAAGTATGTTTTATAGATACTTTATTCTATGTTGACAACATGTTTTCTGCAAATAGAGATGGTTTTATTACTTTCAATATGCATCTTTTTCTTCCTTATTTATTGCACTAACTAGAATTTTTCGCAAGACATTGAGTCAGAGAAAAGACATTTCCTTACCAATTCTAGGAAGAAAGCATTCAGTCATTCACCATTAAGTATAATATTTGCTGTAGGTTTTATATTATCATTTTTTTTTCAGTGTTGATGTTTGAACCCAGGGCTTTGTGCATTCTAGTCAAGTAGTCTACCAAGGGGATATACCCATAGGCCCTGCTGAAGGTTTTTTCAAGTGCTTATTATCAAGTTAATCAAATTCTCTTCTATTCCTATTGGTCTAAGGAGTTCATTTTTCAATCATAAATATTATATTTTGTCAAGTATCTTTTCTGCATCACTGGACATGATCAAGTGACAGACTAGGGAGAAGGACCTCGCAGCCCACTCCCAAAACAATTAGCCATTGAAAAACTTATGAATAACAAAGAAGCACTGTCAAATATAGTGCCCCAAAATGAGCCCCCCTAGTGGAAGACATTCAAGAAATGATTGGTGAATGTTGCTTACTCAAAGTAGTGTGGACCTTAATAATGGGGATAGAGAAAAGCATCTGGGGCCTCCTTTTGCTGATGTGGCATGCCTCAAAATGAGAAGAAACACAGTGGCTACAGCAATGGGATCAAACATAAAAAGAGATCCTGTGCATAGAAGTGTCAAGGAGTGTTTCATTCTGTTGTACATAGGATTGCTATGATTTGGATCCCACTTCATGGCACCTAACAACAAGAAGTAGTAAATTATGAATTATATTTTACCTAAATACCCCTTGGGCTGGGATTTAGCTCAGTTGGTAGAGCACTGCGCCGCAGTCTCTGAGGTCCCGAGTTCAATTCCCAGCACCGCAAAAATGGGAGAAGGACCTGGCAATCCACTCCCAAGGTAATCGTGAAACAGCCATTGAAAACCCTATGAGGGTTGCTATGAGTGGGATACCGACTTGAGGGCACACAACAACAACAACAACAACATATACCACTTATAATTATACATTTAAATGATTTTTTTGTTTCAGTTTGGAAATGATCTTCTTTAACCCTTTTCCATCTTTCAGATTTTCTTGGGTATATTTCCATAAATCACATGGCACCTAACAACAACATATGTATTGCCAAAGTGCTATCTATAGGATGATGCCCAACCATATCATCACCCATAATGATTAACTTTATGGTAATATGACCTGTACTGTAATCTATGAGCTTAATTTTGTTTGGTTTTTAATTTAATCACTCTATTTTTTCCTATTAAAGTCCTAGATTTTTTTATTCATCAGTTATGCTTGATTTTCCAAAGAACTTAGCCATGTTTTCCTCTGGAACATTTGTATTTCCTTGGAATCTGACTTATTTTCAGTTTGTAAACTTAACCAAAAAGTTAGCCATCCCTTCAGAATTCTGAATTTTCAACTATAAATGCTGTCATTGAGTACCAGATGCAATGCATAATGTAAAGTGATGATCTAGTTTTTAAGAGACAAATAGCTCAGTAAGAGAAAGATGATATGCTCACCACCCATAATTACCGTGTGTCCAATACTCTCTTTGCAATTAAGTTGTTTATTTCTGATGCTTTTCCAGTAGACAAGATACCACTCAGTCATCCATGACTGCAATGTATTTCTAAGGTTCGGGAAGCCACTCTTAAATACAAAGTAAACAGAAGTATAATTCCTGCTAGACATGCCAGATTGACCTAGCACCATAAGCTAAAGGGCTTCAACTTTGAAAATAATGCCCTTTATTCAGTGTAAACATTGTAAGTTTCCTCTCTACTTAGTAAAAACTCCATACCTTTTCTTATACATTTCTTCTCCTCCCATTGACTAGATGAGCTGGAGATTCAAGGTGAAGGTCAGGGAACTTTGCAGTGATGGAGAATTGCACCATATTCTCAATGCATTCAGGAACAGCCTACTACATGCGAACACAACCTGCTCTTTCCCTTTGCTCCTGCCTTACTCAGGAATAAATTCTTCATTTGGAAACCTACATTTACTTATTTAGAATGTCAAAATTCTTGACTGGATCCTGAAAGTAGGCATCAGGTATTTTAGGCAAAGGATCGCTCCTGTCTTTCAATGGTCCTCCCATGTGACTCTCTTACTTCTGGACATGAGGAATGTTAATTGGATATTAATATCTCAACAAAAGCAAAGATCTCAATCCCAACAGTTTGGTCATTGTGCCCTTCAAGCAATGACATCTGTATGGGACTAATCTTAAATCCCTCTACTTGCAACTTCTCCCCACCTTTGATCTGATGGGGCTTGCATTTAAACCTTATTTTTGGACTAACTCCTTGGCTCTTTGTAGCTATTCCCAAAGTACTTTTTAAGTACTTGGCACGCACGCACGCACGCGCACACACACACACACACACACACACACACACACACACAGATACACCTGGTATTTATTACTGTATCTGCTTGGTATGGCAACCCTCCCATTTCTCTAGGAAACTGGTTTTTGTAACAAGTAGTACAATGTTATATTTTAGCTGCAAAAATATCCAGGATATATATTATTCTGTAAATCCTATTCCTTGCCTGTGTTACTTGCTGTTGTTTTCAGTGCTTGCTGATAACAGTAACCAATGCTTCCACCATAGCCACCACCCTCCCTCTTTCTCTGATGCATAATATCTAGCTAATTGATCACACTTTCTTGCTCATTGGAAGTTAAAGGAGCAATCTTGTTGACATTCAGGGACTATTTTTGACTATTGTTGTTATAGCAGTCTGATAATTCTGCATAAACCACAGAACTCTTGCAAACACAGAAAATGGTTGAAGTTGTTCTTCATATTTCCTTTTTCCTTAATTTTTCCAATCTGTCACCGAGTCTTGTTGTTTTTCCCCTAAGTATATCTCAATGAATATATTTCTCTCCATTTTCTCTACCATTACTAGACTTCATGGCCCTTAACAACAGCTAACAAACCCCTAAACTATTTCAATATCTCCAGACATGCACCTATTCCTCATCTACTTCTGCTCTCTCTGATAGTCCTGGGACTATTACTTCTCAGATTAGTCCTTCATTCTTACCATGAGCTGTTTAATGTCATTGGGAAGCTGATTCCTAAAGAATGAGTAACCAGGTTATGTGTCATCTGTCTTCTGCTGGCAGGGATCAGAAAGTGGTGGGAAGGGAGAAAGCAGCTTTTTCCATCTTCCCTCCATATTCTGGGCAGCATTTCTGGCACTGTCTGCATCTACTCTGTGAGTGGTTCCCAGATCCCATGGTTTCAGCTTCTTATTAGGAGTTTGTGGACCCTAGACTCCCAGTCTGCCACTTCCTTTCTTTTCTTTTCCACCTTTAGCAGGTAATGTATTGCTAGCTCTTGCTAACTCCAAGATACGTCACTATCAACAGCTCACTTTTAAAACAATTCATCCCCTAAGTGATGAACTCACTGAATTAAATCTAATTTCCTGAATTAAATACAGTCTTTTCTTTGTTCTTAGTTGTAACCTGACAACCCATTCCCTAGGCTAATTATTTTCCTACACTGAAACCAAAGGGATCCTTTCCAAATAGAAATCTGGTCAAGTATTCTCATCCTTAAAATATTTGATTCAGGTCCATTTCTCTTGGGATAAGGATATGTAGCCTTAATGTTAGTCTACATGGTGTGATTCCCACCTCTCTTTGCAGTATCATGTGATTCTGTGCTTATTGTTGGTGCTCTAGTGACATTGGCTCCTTTAGTTTCTTGAAGGTGTCATACACCCCCGTAGCCAACAAGTATTTGTACCTGCTGTTCTCTCTGTTCAAAACTCTTCCCTTTTTATGTAATTAACCTTTTAAATTTTTCTTTCAGATTTCCTTACTTCTTAAGAAAAGCCCCAATCATGTGCTCTCAAAGTATGTTACACTTCTTTAGTATGTGACACTTCTTTATATAGCTCATATCAAAGTTTTAACTGTATTTGTATTGTTCTTTTATGAGTCTGCATCTTATTTCACTACCCTAATTCCAACGAAATTATTGGTTTTTTTGGGGGGGGATAATCTTTGTCTTCTTTCACTAGCCCTAAATTCTATGAAAGGATTTGTGTATGTGTGTGTTTGTGTGTGTGTGTGTGTGTGTGTGTAGTTGTTAAATCTATGCTGTATAGGATAATCTCTCAGAGGATGACATGCTTCTAGTTGGCTGAATGAATGACTGAGTGAGGGATTAAAAAAGGAGGGTAGTTAGGAAGGAAGGGAGAAATGAAAAAGGAAACACGGAAATTTTAACAAATGAAAGGAAACCAGTCACAGAGGTTGTTTTTTCATAACTGTTATTCTATTTTCAAAACCAGAGAGGTTTGTGTCATCTCACTATGAAGCCAGCAGTTTTGAGAATCTCTTATCTATACTCTGTAGATATAGAACCAGCTATCTACACAGTTGTGATAAGGGTGGGGGATATTTTTTGAGATTCTAACTTGCCAAGACCTGTGTGAACTCAGAACCAACTCTGTCTCACTGAGCGTTCTTTCAATTACACCAAGTGTCATTTTGCCTAATAAAGAATATTTTAGTTTTAAGTTAAAGACAGAAGTATTACTTTGGCAAGCACATAGGAGAGAAAAAAAAACCCGCATACACAAGAGTGACGTTACTAGCCAGGCACTATGGAGCATGCCTGTAATCCCAGCAACTCAGGAGGCAGAGGCAGGAGGATTGCAAGTTAGAGGCCAGAGGCAAATGGTATAATTTAGCAAAGTCTCAAAAAGAGTAAAAAAAATGGGATGGGGGTGCAGCTCAGTGGTACAGCACTTGCAAAGCATGCAAGTGCGGGGCCCTGGGTTCAACCCAAGTTAAAGGCCAGAGGCAAATGGTATAATTTAGCAAAGTCTCAAAAAGAGTAAAAAAAAAAAAAATGGGATGGGGGTGCAGCTCAGTGGTACAGCACTTGCAAAGCATGCAAGTGCGGGGCCCTGGGTTCAACCCCCAGTACCACAAAAAAAAAGTGACATTACTAATTCAGATTTTGCAGATTAGCCAGGCAAGACATGGAAACTCAAGGGGATCAGTTGACGCTTCCTTTGAGGATGAAGACTTGGCTTCGCTTCACAGTTAATGCCTAGGACATAGTTTGTGTCTAATGCATGGAATCTATAGAGTTAATATTTGTGTCCACCCAAACTTTATATGTTAAAACCTAGTCTCCAATGTACGGATCTAGAAGTGGAGCCTTTGGAAATTAATTAGATTGTAGTGTGGAACCATCAGAAATGAGATTAGTGACTTTACCCAAGAGATTCCAGAGAGTTCCTTCCCCCAGGAAAAATTATAGCAAGAAGACAACCTTCTAGGCACAAGGAAGAGAAGGCACTCACCAGACACAGAAACTATCAATGCATTATTTTGGACTTTCAAGATGCTAAATGATGGGACAATAGCAAGAACTATAGGAAATAAATTTTTGTTGTTTACAAGTTGTCCAGCTTAGGAGATTTTATTAGAGTAGGCTGAAGTCACTAAGAAACTTGGCTACCTGATGTTTTAGCTTAGATATCCAGCATATATCTAGCATCCCACAAGACTCCTCCACCAGTATCACCTTGGAAATCTTTTTGTCCCCAGGGCCTCTTGATTGCATGCTTTGCAAGTGCTGGACCACTGAGCTGCACCTCCAGCCCTTTTTTATTTATTTATTTTTATTTTTGAGTATGGTCTAGCTAAATTATGAAGACTGCCTCTGGTCTCAAACTTGAGATCCTCCTGTCTTCAGCCTCATGAGCCATTGGGATTAAAGGTGTATGCCACCTCACTGGCTACCTTGGAAATTCTATAGACAGAACAGGTAACAAGCCAGTCCTTTGACTACAACATAAATCAAATAGGCTCTTTCTAGACTAACACTTTTAGGTAAAGAAAATTGACAATTATAACCAGGGAATTTTATACCCTAGCCCTGATCCACTTTTCAAAACCAGGGCTGGCTTCACTGGTACAAAATAACAAAGCTATTTTTATGGTGGGAATCACCCTCAAGACTCAGGCTGAAGTGTTTTTTCTTCTCTTCTCTTTTCTTTTCTCTCTCTTTCTTTCTTTCTTTCTTTCTTTCTTTCTTTCTTCTTTCTTTCTTTCTTTCTTTTTGCAGTATTGGGTTTGAGCCCAGAACCTCACACTTGCATGCTTTGCAACTGCTGTACCACTGAGCTGCACCCTCAGCCCATTTGTTTTACTTTTTTGAAACAGGGTTTTGCTAAATTATGCAGACTGCCTCTGGTCTTGAACTTGCAATTCTCCTGCTTCTGCCTCCTGAGTCTCTGGGATTACAGGCCTGCGCCACCAGCCTGGCAGGCTAAAGTTTGATTGCTTCTGTGACAGAATTAAGATGTAGGACCTTCAGGAGGTGATTAGAACAGGAGGGCTGTGCTCTTTTGAATGGATTAATGCCCTTATCAGGAGAGATGGTTAGTTGTTGCAGAAATGAGCCCCTGATAAATGGATGTTTGGCCTCATCCTTCCCTCTTCTGTCCCCAGGTAACCCCTTCTGCCATCTTATGATGCAACGTGAGGCCCTCACCAGAGATGGCCCCTTGATCTTGCATTAACCAACCTCAAGAACCATGAACCAAATAACCTTTTGTTGTTTCCAATGTTCTCAGTCCTTCATAATCTGTTTTAATAGCAGTAAAGAGACTTGTTTTTGTTTTTGTTAGGTGCTGACAAGTTGTTTGCAACTCATAGTGACCCTCAAAGGATTTTTCAATGGCTGATTGTTTCAGGATTGGTTTGGGAGTGGATTGTCAGGTCCTTTTCCTGTTTTTGCAGTGCTGGGGATTGAAATGAGGGCCTCATAGAGTGCAGTGCAGCATTCTATCCACTAAGCTAAACCTCAGCCCCAGTAAAGAGACTGGGGCTTTATTTATTACTATTTATTTATTACTATTATTTATTACTATGGATAAATTGATAAGTATTCTTTGCAAGGGCTAATACTACAAGACTACTACTGAATCTAAATAGCCACACTATTTCAAAGGGGAAATAAAAAACAACACACTAAAAATAAATAAATAAAGTTACTATGAGTTATTTCCCCCACATATCTGTCAATTTGCTGTACTGGAGGAGCTTGCATGTTGCTGTGAGGCTTAAAGCTATGTTATTGTTATTACAAATACCAGAAGGGTTACCCATAGTGGAGAAGTTTCAGCAGCTCTTCCAGACTAAGACAGATTAGGGAGAAGGATCTGGCAGCCCACTCCCAAACAATTAATCATTGAAAACCATATGAACAGCACAGAAACACTGGTCAGACATAGTTCCAGAAAATGAGCCCGCCAGGTTGGAAGGCAGTCAAAAGATGATTGGAGAAGACTTGCTCCTCAAAGTGGAATACCTTAATAATGGGAATGGAGCAAATTCCTTAGCAAAAACCTGCTAATGTAGTACTACTCAAAATGAGGTGGAATAACTAAACATCCATTAATAATTGGAACATGGGGTGTTCATAGCATGCATCTATAAAAATTAGAAATCATCAATAGGGAAATGGAGCACATAAACACTGACATTGTAGGCATCAGTGATGTAAAATGGACTGGCACAGACCATTTGGAATCAGATAATCATATGGTCTACCATACACGGAATGACAAACTACAGAGTAATGTGGTTGCGTTCATCACCAAAAAAGATATCTCAACATCTGTCCTGAGGTACAATGCTGTCAGCAATAGAATAATATCCATATGCCTATAAGGAAGGCCTGTTAATATAACTATTATTCAAATTTATGCACCCACCATTGAGGCTACAAATGAAGAGAGAGAATATTTTTACCAGTTCCTGCAATCTGAAATAGATTGAACATGCAATCAGGATGTACTGATAATTACTGGTAAATTGAATGTAAAAGCTGGAAACAAAGAAGAAAGCTCACTAGAGGACATGACATTGGTAACAGAAATGATGCTGGAGATCACATAATAGGACTTTGTCAGATCAACGGTCTTTTCATTGCAAATACATTTTTCACCAACATAAATGGGGACTATACAAATGGAGTTGACCAGGTAGAACATACAGAAACCAAATTGACTACCTTTGTGGAAAGAATGATGGAAAAGCTCAACATCAAATGTCAGAATGAGACCAGGTGAGGATTATGGATCATATCATCAATGGCTCATATGCAGGTTCAAACTGAAACTGCAAAAAGTTAGAACAAATGTATGAGAGCCAAGGCATGACTTTGAGTATATTCCACCTGAGTTCAGAGACTACCCCAAGAATAGATTTAATGCATTACACACTAATAATAGAAGACCAAATGAGTTGTAGCAAAGACATCATTCATAAGGAAAGCAAAAGGTTGTTTACAAGACAGGAAAAAAATAAAAAACCAAATTACATGTCAAAAGAGACTCTGAAACTTGCTCTTTAACATAAAGCAGCTAGAGTAAAAAGAAGACTTGAAAAAGTTAAGGATCTAAACAGATTTCAAAGGGCAGCTCACAAAGACAAAATTAAATACTATAATGATGTGCAAACAGCTGGAGATAGAAAACAAAAAGGTAAGCACACCCTCTGTTTTCCTCAAGCTTAAGAAGAAAAAAATTCAAGCCTCAAGGGGCAAAAGTGAAGGATTCTACAGGGAAAAATTTAAGGCCACAGAAACATCTAAAGAAGATAGAAGGAATATACAGTCATGATACCAGAAAGAATTAGTGGATGACCAACCATTTCAAGAGGCTGCATATGATTAGGAACCGATGGTACTCAAGGACAAGGTGAAAGATGCCTTGAAGGAACTGGTGACACACAAGGATCCAGGGATTGATGGAATACCAATACAGATGTTTCAACAAACAGATGCAGAACTGGAAGTGCACATTCGTTTATGCCAAGAGATTTGAAAAACAGTTACCTGGCCAACTGACAGGAAGACCTCCATATTTGTGCTTATTCCCAAACAAGGGGATCCTACCAAATGTAGAAACTATCAAATGATATGATTAATATCACACGCAAGCAAAATCTTGCTAAAGATCTTTCATAAGTGGCTGCAGCAGTATATAGACAGGGAACTACCAGAAAATCAAGCCAGATTCAGAAGAGGGCATGGAACCAGGGAATTCCTTGCTGATGTCTGATAGATATTAGCCCAAAACAGAGAATATCAGAAAAATGTACATTTTATTGACTGCAAAAACATTTGACTGTGTGGATCATAACAAATTATAGATAACAAATAATAATACCAGAGCACTTAATTATATTCGTGAGGAATCTGTATGTGGACCAGGAGGCAGTCCTTTAAAAAGACCAAGGAAACACTGCCCGGTTTAAAGTTGAGAAAGGTGTGCTTCAGGGTTATATCCTTCACCATACCTCTTAAAACTCTATTTTGGGTAAATAATCTGAGAAGCTAGACTTTATAAAGAAGACACCTCTTGATTGGAGAAAGACTCATTAATAACCATGTTATGCAGATGACACAACTCTGTTTGCTGAAAGTGAAGAGGATTTGAAACATTTACTGATGAAGATCAAAGAACACAGCCTTCAGTATGGATTGTGCCTCAACATCAAAAAAAGCAAAAATCCTTACAATTGGGTCAATAAATAACTTCATGATGCATGGGGAAAAGATTGAGGTTGTCCAAGATTTTGCTGTACTTGATTTCATAATCAACACTCACAGAAGCAGCAGTCAAGAAATCAAAAGGCACATTGTATTGGGAAAAGCAAAAGACCTCTCTAAAGTGCTGAACAATGAAGGTGTCACATTGAAGACAAAGGTGTGCCTGACTCATGCCATGCTATTTTCAGTTGTATCATATGCTTGTGAAAGCTGGTCAGTGAATAAGGAGACAGGGGGAAAACTGATGCTTTTGAATTATGGTGCTGGAGGCAAATATAGAATATACCATCGACTGCAAAAAGAACCAACAGATCTGTCCTAGAAGAACTGCAACAGGAATGCTCCTTGGAAGCAAGGATGGCTAGACTGCGTCTTACATATTTTGGATATATTGTCAGGAGGGATCAATTCCTGGAGAAGTACATCATATTTAGGAGAGTGGGAGGTCAATAAAAAAATGGAAAACCCTCAACTAGATGGATTGACACAGTGTCTGCATCCATGGACTTAAACATGAAAAAGATCGTGTGCCTGACACAGTATTGGAAGATGTTTTGTTCTGTTGTACAAATGGTCACTGAGTCTCACCCAACTTGATTACACATAACAACAACAACAAACAATAATAACAACAACATGAGTTATTTGCTCCCCGTATAGACCACTAATGATTGTTTACCACCTGGATTCTCTTTGACCTCTTAACTCTTGCTTTTGGAATATAGTAATTGTTGGTAGCATATATATTGGCTTAGACAAACTGTGTAATCTTACATGCGGCAATGCACAAGTGGCGTTAAGATGAAAGTCTGCAATAAGGAGAGTCTCTTTCGTCCTATTGTTTGTTCAATTACTGAGTGGAGAGTACTCTTACATGCCTTATTTTTAATTGCCAGGTTTTCTATGGTGCACACATTTCTGTTACCTGAGCAATTTCTCATCAATGCTAGTGGCATAAAAGCCCTATTCAATCCAAACCCTTTGGATTATTGCATAATTTTAAATTATACTTGTTTTCATATTTAGACCACAGGGAACTCATACCTTAAATCTGGCTTGGTTGTCTTTCCTTACAGACTTAACTTGCAGTAAGCTTATTGTGATTAAATTGGTGGAAGTAAAAGGGCTTTTATTTTTTGTCTATATTCAGTTAGATTCAATACAATGTCTATTGGGACTGGGATTTAGTTCAGTTGGTAGAGTGCTGCTCTGCAGTCTCTGAGGCCCCGAGTTCAATTCCCAGCACCACAAAATGGGAGAAGGATGTGGCAACCCACTCCCAAGGCAATCCCGAAATAGCCATTGAAAACCCTGTGAGGGTCGCTATGAGTCGATTGGATTCCACGGCACCTAACAACAACAATATCTGTAATTTGATACTTGAGAGGGGAAACCAATATCTTTTTTAACAAGGGCTCTGAGGATTCCACCAAGTGTTTTCATTTCAGCTGGGATTTTTAGGGAAAGAAATGGATTTTCCAACAGGGTCTTTCACCATGAGATTTTTAGGTTAAAGTGAATTAACCTCAGTCCTTGGTGCTGGCCTATTAATGTAGTACAGGTGTTCAGAGCATAGACCTGAGACTGGATTGAAGTCTCAGCTTCAGCACTTAACAGCAGTATAATCTTCAGTATGTTGTGTAAACTTAAGTGCTTCAGTTTCCTCATTTCTAACACAGGCAAAGTAAAATAATTATTGTGAGGAATAATGACATGTTTGAGCAAAATGCTTACCACAACTTTTGAGACCTAGGAAATTTGATGTGTGTTAGCTATCTCTTCACATTATTGTTTTATTCTCAGAAGTTCATTTATTTTGTATGAATTTTACTAGAGAAAATTCTTCCCCATATCAAGTAAGTTTCTTTCAAGTACTAAGCATTGAATCAGAACTGTGCTATTACAGTTAACTGAGCATCACTATGTAGTTACATCATTAAGGTAATAAATGCAGAATCTAATAAAGGAAAAGTTTAACTTCTTTACAAATATAGAGGATAAGGTTTTAGAAAGGCATGAACTTTAAATAAAAGTCTTTAGCCACCAAAATTCAGATTCCCTCCAATCCTACACGCAATCTGATAGACATGAAAACAGCCAAAGACAAACATGGCTCTCTTATTTCTCACTCTGTCCCTGCATGGCAAGAAAACTTCTTCGCCCTTCCATTAGGCAATCATGCTTTTTTCTGACCTCTTCCTTCTTTCATCACTTCCCATTTTCTCACTGTTTCCTATTTCTAGCTCCAAAGAATTTAACTTAATCCAATTGTAGTCAGGGAGATTTTACCCATGACACTGCAGATAAGGATATAATATTTTAAGAATATATGCCAGATCTTAAAATTTTTCAAACTTAGAAAATTTCATAAATGAGAATGCCCAATAGTTAAGAAAAACAAAAAAATAAAAGGTCAAAAGCAATACAATAAACACATTACCAGATTGCAAAGAATTGAAAAGAAGGATCAACCTTGTTAGGAGATTTAGAAAAGATCTTATGGAGGAGACTTGAAAGAAGATAATGATTTCATCATGAAGAGATAAGAACAGTCTGAGCAAAGATAAACCAAGAATGTCAGAGATATTTTGAGGGTGAGTACAGAGTAGTCTGCTTGACTTAAAGTTCTTACAGTAGAGACAGTGGCTAAACATGGGAAAGAGGTTGGAACTTTTATGTGGAGTAAATGGAAAAATGTATCTCCATTTGATAAGCAATAAGGAAAATCCAGGAAATGATAACAGCATTTACTATTGTATTTTTATATCTTTCCCGTTACTTTGCTGGCTTGGTTCAAATTCTAGAATACTTAGACTTGCAATATAACAACATTCAAAACAAGCATCAAAACCAGACTGTGCTTCCACTTAAAAGAGAGGTATTTGGGTTATTACTTTAAAATATCAGCCGTCAGTGTTTTCATACTTTAAATCCCTTGGGTGTGAAGGTAAACCTGCTCCTACTTGTGTGTCTATGTGCTTGCTCAGTCTCACTATAGCCATAGGACATGTCAGAACAAATAAATCACATTCCCTCACCAACTGTAAACATAGCAAAAAGATCAAGTGTTTTGGCTCAATTCATTTGACAGAGTTGAGCAGGTTTTTTTGTTTTTCATTTTTCATGGAGCTGCAAGGAAGAAGGGACTATGTTTGTGTGTTATGTGTAAGAATCTTAAAAGAAAATAAAATGCATTATTATTAGCAACTGAGAATTTTGAGTAGTCTCATAGGAAAATCTAGCTGGTGTAGTAAGTACCTGTGGGGGAAAAGTGGATCATTTATAAGCAATTACTTTGTAAAACAACTTTGCAAAAACTAATACAATATTTGCTAACCTGAAATGGCAGAGGCACAAACCATGGCAACAATCTCTTATCTTCATTTTCATCTACACCCTCTCTTTCCAATTATTAAACTGAAACAAATCCGTTTTCTTCTTACCTCTCTTCCCCTTGATAACATCACCACACATTGCTCTATTCTCACAATCACCATTTGACTCTTTTGATCATCCTTCAGTATTTTTGTTTTATCTCATTGGCATTTACATTCTTTATGTATTATCTGTTACTTGGCTTTAACTTGCTATTGCTTTAAAACTATGGGCTGTGAGTTAGCTCAGTGGCAGAATATATGCTTAGCAAGTAGGACACTGGATTCAATCACCAACAAAAAGGAGAGAGAGAGAGAGAGAGAGAGAGAGAGAGAGAGAGGGAGGGAGGGAGAGAAAGAAAAGAAAAAGAAAATCTTGAGGCAGATGCTTAGCTCACTGATTTTGGCCTCACCTGACCACATCCCTACTGTAAACCCCTGATGCTGAGGATTGAACCTAGAACCTTGCCCATGCTATGCAAAGGCTCTACACCTGTGAAGTATTGCCAACTCCACCTCATTTCTTTTCAAATACACACATTTAAAGATACAAATTTCTCCCTCAATACAGATTTACCTGCACCTAGTCAGCTTTGGAATTTAGCATTTTTGTTACTCAGTTAAATATATGTTCTAATTTTCATTGTTTATTATTTTAATTTTATTGATTGAAAGATTATTTCAAAAATTATTTCTTATTAAAATGTAAGATTATTGTTGTTCTAGCATCTTAAATGTCTGTAGCCATAGCACCCTACCATCCAATCCTGTGTGATCTCAGAACCTAAGTAGGGTCAGGCCTGGTTATTCCTTGAATTGAAGACCACCTGGGAATATCAGGTGCTGCAGGCTCAGGAGAAAGACCTGACAACTCACTCCCTAATCAATCCACCATTAAAAATCCTATGAATAGTAGAGAAACACTGACAATAGTGAGGAGTATGGCATAGTGTCTGGGAGTGTTTCCTTCTGTCATACAAAGGACGCTATGAGTTGCACACAACTCAATGGCACCTAACAACAACAGCTTCTTAAACAAGTATTGATTTCAATATTAATTGGAATTTGATCAAAGAGGACAAACTGTGGTGTTATACTGTTAAAATTTGCTGAGATTTTCCTTTTGGTATAGAATACAATCAATTACTATAAACATTCCTTCAGTGATTGAAAAGAATATGCATTCTAAAATTTGGGGTATACTATTTTATAAATGTCTACCTGATCATATTTTTATTTATATTTTTCAAGATTCATAGAGAAATTTACTTTTAAGACTTTGGTAAGTTATTTTATTTCATATTGCATGAGTTTGTGTTATTAGCTGAATTTATGCTATTTACATACAAACATAATCAACAATCCCAGAAGCAGCAGTCAAAAAGTCAAAAGTCACATTACATTGGGAACAGCTGTTGCAAAAGATTAAAGTACTAAAAAGTAAAGATGTAACATTGAAGACAAAGGGGCACCTGAATCATGCCATAGCATTTTCAGTCACATTGTATAGTTGTGAATGCTGGACAGTGAATAAGGGAGACAGGAGAAGAATTTTTGCTTTTGAATTGTGGTGCTGGAGACAAATATTGAATATACTATGTACTACCAAAAGAACCAACAGATCCATCTTAGTAGCAGTACAGCCAGAGTGCTCCTTGGAAGCAAGGATGGTTAGACTACATCTTACCTATTTTAGACCTATTGTCAGGAGGGAATAGTCCTTGGAGGACATCATGTTTGGGAGAATGGCAGGTCAATGAAAAACAGAAAAACCCTCAACCAGATGGATTGACACAATGACTACAGCAATAGGCTTAAACATAAAAAGATGATCTGCATGGCACAGTGTTGGGTAGTATTTCATTCTATTTTATATAGTCACTATGAAGCAGACCTGATTTGGCAGCACCTAACAACAACAACAACAACAACATGAGATTGTTATATTTTCTCAGTGAATTAATTCTTTACTCACCCTAAAGTGACTGTATCTGTCAAGATGCTTTTTGCTTTAAGATCTACTTGTCTGGTGTTATGATAGCTACATTGATTTTCTTTTGGTAATATTTTAATGCTGTATCTTTTTCCATATTTCTGCTTTACTTTTCTTATATCATTTGTTTTAAATGTCTTTATCCTACATGAGTCTTCTTTAGTTCCTATTTTAAAGTCTAGTGAAATGTAAATGTAAAATTGCATTTAATGTAACAACTGATACATTCTGTTTAAACCTATATCTTATAATTTTCCCCCCTTTAAAATTTTTTTCTTGTTTTTTGTTTGTTTGTTTGTTTTATTTTTTTGTTTTGCATTACTGGGTGCATTAAACCCAGGGCCTTGTACATGCTAGGGAAGAGCTCTACTATGAAGCCACAACTCCAGCCCCTTTTTATTTTTAATTTTGAGGAAGGGTCTTGTTAAGCTATGCAGAGCTACTCCTAGCCTCAAACTTGTGATCCTCCAGCCTCAGACTTCCATGTCACTGTGATTATAGGAATGCATCATAGTGCCCAGCTTTGGATGATCTATTTGTTGATGACAGTGAGGTATTGAAGTTACCCACTATTATTGTATCTGGATCTGTCCTTCCCTTTATGTCCAGTAGTGTTTACTTTGTGAAACTGAGTGCATCGATGATTGGCACATACATATTTACAGTTGTTATACAATATTACTGTATTTTCCCTCTATTAATACCTAGTGAACTTCTTCGTCCCCTCTGACTAATTTTGGCTTGAAGTCTGCTTTATCAGATATGGATACAGCTACTCCTGAATGCTTTTGGATTCCATTTGTTTGTAATATCATTTTCTATATTTTCACTTTCAGTCTGAGTATGCCTTTGCCAGTGAGGTGAATTTCTTTCAGAGAGCAAACAGTTGGATCTTTCTTTTTAATCCATTCAGCCAATTTGTATCTTTTAATTGGAAACTTAAGACCAGTTACTTTTAGGATTATTATTGAAACACAGGTAGATTTCTCCCTTCATCCTAGAGATTTTCTTGTTTATTGTGTCAAGAATGATTATTTCCTGATTCTTTTGTTTATCTGTTTTTCTAATGATATTTGCTAGTTTTCTAAGCTCTCATCATTTTTTATACCTATTCTTCTCTTTATAGTATTCTTTCCAGTATCTTCTGCAATGCTGGCTTAGTGGTCATGAAAGTCTTCATTTCTGCTTCAATTTTAAAGGACAATTTTGTTGGATATAATAATCTTGGTTGATAGTTACTTTGTTTCATGGCTTGAAATATATTAGTCCATGATCTCCTGGCCTTTAGGGTTTCTATTGAGACGTCTACTGTTGTGCTAGGTTTGCCTTCTTAAGTAACTTAGCATTTCTTTCTTATAGGCTTCCCCTTCCTCCTTTGTTCTGTGTTGTTGGAAATTAATTATAATATGACACAGAGAGGTTCTTTTCTGGTAATATCTATGTAGGGTTCTAAATGCCTCCTGTACTTGGATGTCCATCTCTTTCTCTAGATTTGGGGAATTCTCTGTTGTGAATGTATTGAGCAGGCTCTCTGTGTCTTTAGTGTGTATCTTGGTTCCCTTTTCTATGCCAGAGATTTGTAGGTTTGACCTTATAATAGTGTTGCAGAGGTTTTGAATGTTGTGGTCATGATGGATTTTTTTCCATGTATTTTAGAATGTAATAATTTCTTAATTTTATCTTCAATTCTCAGTTCATCCACATCTGGCCCTTGTCCTCTCCACAACTGCCTCTTATGGTCCTCCCCCATCCAGACACTGTGGCAGTGTGTCCTCAGACTCCAATGCTTGTGATTTTCCGTCAGAGCAACAATCCTCATAGCAACATTCACAAACACTGTGCCCTTCTCAAGATGATACTTGGCTATAGAGCTCTGAGATATGAGAGCAATGCAGTGGATTTCTTCTCCACTGGTAGCCTGCCATGTACGTGGTGACATTGTCACATCAAATCCCTACACTGGGTTTAAGGTTTGCAAGAACTATGGGTTTCTTCTGTGGCTACGACTGCCAGTCTGTTGTCACCAGACCTGACTGGCTTACATTGTGGTTGAAGTTTCAGAGAAGCTGGAGTTGGATTTGTAGACAAATTCCTACTTTTCTTTGTATTGCCTTTCTGTTTCTCTATACTTTTTAGCAGTCCTTTCACCTCTCTTTTGATTCCAGATGTTCTTCTCTTCTGCTCCTTTGAGTACAGTCTCTTCTTTATTACCCTGGCTCTTTTCATTTGTAGAGTCACACAGAGGACACTTGTAGTCCACTGTCTTATTCTTGAACTCCTATACTATTTTTATAATATAACTTAATCATACTAGACCCAATAACAACAGCAAGACTGAAAGCTGAATAAGAGACTACTATGTTGGTAGAGCGCTGCGCTGCAGTCTCTGAGGTCCTGAGTTCAATTCCCAGCACCGCAAAAATGGGAGAAGGGCCTGGCAATCCACTCCCGAGGCAATCCCGAAACGGTCAGCCATTGAAAACCCTGGGAGGGTCGTTATGAGTCGGATACCGACTCGACGGCACCTAACAACAACAACAACAACAATCAACATAATGGGTTATTATCCATCAATGTTTGCTCCTACCTTTTTCAATTTGCTCTTATATTTTTTTTATTTCACTTGTGATATTCTACATTTACTTATCTTCATTCTGGAATACTTTTCTTTCTGTAAGAAGAACTTTCTTTCATAGTTCCCCCAATGCAAGTCTGATGGTTCTAAATTCTCTAGTTTTGTTTTACTTAAAATGCATTTTTATCTTCATTCTTATAAAAGGAAGAGAATTCTAGATTGTGAGGTTTTAAAAAATAAGACATTGGACACATTATCACACAATTGCTATTGAAAAGTCAGTTGTTAATATCTCTGAGGATAGTCTTTCTCTGACTCCTTCTAAAATTGTTTTATTTTCTGATTTTCAGCAGTCTTTCTATGATTATTTTGGATATGGATTTTCCATGAAACTGTCCATTTCATAACTTCCAAAGTATTTATTTAACTTGTATTTAAAATCCAAATTAGTATATCTGTGATTTATTGCAGCTGTTCTATTTTTTCTTCCTGGATAGATTTGATCATTTTTATCTATTGCTCAGTTTTCTAAAGTAATTTAATAGACATATCTGTCAGTGCTTTTGTTTTCAAATTTTAAGTGGTTGAAAATGTGATAATAAAGTAGTGAGATGTAACAGGACATACAAAGGATTCCATAATCCTATGCACTCTAATTTCCACAGTTCAAGCATGTAAACAATCATTTTCTAAAAGGAATGAGATGAGTAAAACTTATGGGGATATTACTATCAGCCAATTTCTGCACTGTGTAAATTAAAGCATTCCAACAGGCAGATGTGGAAATATTTAGACACAGACTGCCTCTTTCTTTTTAGTTCAGCACTATTTTTCCAACAGAAGCTTCTCTGTGAAAACAGGAGAGATAAAGAGGGAGAAGAATTAAAAACCTGGTAAAACTGGAAAATCCGAATGCATTTGAATTGTCACTAATTCTGAGCTTGTGGTGCCTAGCATTCTATTCTAATTTCTTTTTCCTAAAAGCCCCTGCAGGAAATACAAATCGATGTTATTTAAAAACATAAAAGCAACATCTTCCCTCTGTGATTTAGTTTTAATACTGCTTTAAGAAAAACAACCATATTTTGTCATTTTTACTGTTTAGAATGTAATGTCTGCATGTTTATTTTGAATAATCAAGCAATACAAAAAAAGCTTCTGTGCATAACAAGAGGAAGCTTGAAGAAAGTTGAAATCCTCCAAAATTAAGCAAACACAAGCATTGTGTTAAAAATAGTGGTGAGGATAGTGAGAATGTTTTCAAGATGTAATTATTAATGATTTTTAAAATACTGTAATACAAAATCAACTGCTTATTTACTATGTAATTAATTTACTTTAGTACAATAGAGATATATATTTGTATTTAACAACAAATGTATGTGACATATATTTGTATTTAACAACAATGTATACATGATTTTCATACTAAGTGGCACAGAAAATAAAATATGAGATGCTACTATATAATAAACTTTTGTCTATTCTCTGATTCTCTATGATTTTCTCTTGCTTTCTACCAACACATTATAATCTTAAAAGTATCTCTGTGGTCTTATAGATTAAGGAAATATACTTAAAATATTGGAAGGCATTTAGTATTGAAGAGAACTAGGAAACAGAAACATTCCTATTATACATAGGATCTCTATGAGTCAGACACCTACTTGATGGCACCTAACAACAACAAAAAAGAAAGAAAGAAAGAAAGAAAGAAAGAAAGAAAGAAAGAAAGAACAACAACAACAGGGCTATAGTAGCAAAACACAGCTTGGTACTGGCAGAAAAATAAGCCTGAAAACCAATGGAACAGAATTGAAGACTCAGAGATACACTGATGCAACTATAGCCATCTGATCTTTGACAAAAGGGCTAAGAACACAAATTGGAGAGAACATAGCCTTTTCAACAAATGATGCTAGGAAACTTGGATATACATCTGCAGAAAAATGAAAATAGACCAATCCTTTTCAATTTGTATGAGAGTCAACTCAAAATGCTTAAGAGATCTCAGCATAAAACCAGAAACCTTAAAGCTACCATAAGAAAAGATAAGAAACATGCTCCAACAGATAGGCATATGAAAGTATTTCCTTAACAACACTCCATTTGCTCAGGAAGTCACACCAAGAGTTGACAAATGGGAATACATGAAATTGAAAAACTTCTGTACAGCAAAAGAAACAATTCACACAGTTAAGGAAGAGCCCACTGAATGGGAGAAAATCTTCACATCCTATACATTTGACAGAGCACTAATTTCTAGAATTTACAAAGAACTCAAACAGCAAATCCCAGGATAATAAATAACCCAATACACAAGTGGGCAAAGGAAATGGACAGACAGTTCTCAAATGAAGAAGTTTATAAGGCCAAGAAGCACATTAGAAAATCCTCAATAGCTTTTGCCAGTAGGGAAATGCAAATCAAAGCAACTCTGAGATTCCACTTAACTCCAGTAAGAAAGGCCAAGATCAACAAAACAAATGCTAGCAAGGATGTGCTGAAAAAGGAATCCTCATACACTGTTCGTCGTACTACAAATTGGTTCAACCATTTTGGAAATCAATAGGAAGGTATCTCAGAAAACTAAAAATAGAACTGCCACATTACTCAGCTATGCCACTATTGGGAGACAAGTGATCATACCATAGAAACGCCTGCATCTCCATACTCAATGTAGCATTCTTACAATAATAAGGATATGGAACCAACCAAGGTGCCCACCAACAGAGGAATGGATAAAAAAGTTATGATACCTGTACACAATAGAATACTACTCACCAGTAAAAAAATAAAATAATGTCATTTTCAGCAAAATGGATGGAACTGGAGAATGTCATCTTAAGAGAATGAACACAAACTCAAAAAGAGAAACAGTATGTTCTCACTCATATGTAGGAGTTGAATCTACCTTAATGGAAGAAAAAAATCCTATACATAAGTTTATTGATAAAAATGTACACTTAAATTTAGCAAAGAAGGGATAATATAAAGAGAAAGAAGGAGGGAGGGAACTATCAAAGGGAAATAAAGGTTATGGAAGGTGTAATAGGGAGGACAAACAATGTAGGGGGATAAGGGGAGAGAGGATAATCTCAATGTAAATGATGCAACTTCATGAGTACATGGAAAAAGCAAAGGAACATAACCAAAATATGGATATGAGTTTTACTTTATATTAGTCAAAAATTTCCATAAACCTTGTAAGTTGATAAAAGGGTAACCAAAAGTGATGTAATATTTGCATAATGGGAAAAGCCAATGCTGTATTACTCTGTACCCCACCAACATTTACCAAGAAAAGGAGAAAAGAAATTATCACTTTATTCAGCTTTCACAACATGATGTGAAATAGAGTTTGATATCATGTCCTGGGGGCTCAGGAAAGCTAGATTTCTCTCCAAAAATCACAAAAGTGAGAGACTAAATATACAAACACACAATGGCCAGGCATATATAAAAATAGAATGCTGATCCACAACCTGCAGTAGCCTGCCTAGGAACTAGACACTGTATCTATAATAAACACCCCAGGAAGCCAGCCTGCTGGAAGAAAACCAGATTGCTACCTTTATGCACAATCCAAAAGCTAGTAACTTTTGTAATACTTGGCCACAAATAAACAGGACTTGATTAACAACTTACAGTTTCTCTAACTTTTGTTACAACTCCCAAATTAAGACCAACCAGAAAAACCTAAATACAAACCTAACCAATCATATAGGATGCCCTGCTTCTAGTTGGCCCATCTGCAATTTCCCTTGACAAAAGATTCCACCAGGGCTTTATCTCCAGTCTCCCCTTTCCCACTGCAAAACTTTCCCACTTTTCTACACTGTCTCTCTGACAGTGACTCTCTTGCTTTGAGTAAGTAGCTTTCATTTTTTTCATCTGGTTGGTATTCATCATTTGCACAAAAGTTAATAAAGAATAGAATCTAATAAATTATTTTGAATGTGCAAAAGGCTTTCAGTACAAGAAGCCTATGGTTGCCATTGTGATGTAATTTATGTTAAGCAAAAGTCCATCAGTAAAAGAGAAATGAACAGATTGTGGTTTAGTCACACAATGGAAAACCTCATAATAAAAAATGAACAAAATACACTATAGACAGCAGTATGAGTAAATATGACTAAAATAATCAATTATATAAAGACTATTAACACATGTGTGGTGTGTGTGTGTGTGTGTGTGTGTGTGTGTGTGTGTATTATCTGCAGTGGTACCACCCTGGCATCCGATCCCATCAGGGTTAGGCCTGGTTAGTACTTGGATGAGAAACCACTTAGAAATACCAGGTACTGTGGGCTTAGGAGAAGGACCTGGCAGCCCACTCCTCCCCTCCTCCCTAAAAACACACTCAGCCATTGAAAACCTTGCAAATAGCAGATAAGCACTGACATAGTGCCAGGCATGGGACAGTGTCCAGTAGTGTTCCACCTGTTGTACATAGGGTCTCTATGAGTCAAACCCAACTCAATGGCACCCAATAAAAACCATATATATATATATATATATGGATTATACATTAACATGCAAGCTGTAAAAAGAATTTGTGATTTTTTAGGGGACTTTCTTCATGCCAGCATCTGATTTTTATTGACCTTGCTTGATGTTATATTGCTCTTTTTTGATTTTCCATGCAGATTCGTTTACATGTTGTATTCCTTTCCTAGTGTACTTGATCTGGGACTCGACTGGATTCTTGATGGAACCCTAACCCCTGAGTGCAGCAGGGGTGGAGTGAGGAGTTATTTCTCAGACTCTGTCCAAGTTTCTTGTCCTATGGATTAGGTTTGAAGATGAGCTGCCTTTGGCATTTGAATAAACAGCAGAAGAAAGAGGGTCCCCATAACCTTCTCCTTCCCTTTCCCTGAAACAGGCCATAAAAGAAATCTCTGAAGTAGGTTGTAAGACCCTCATCCAAAAGATACCCTGGTCTACCAGGAGAAAGTAATATGTTTGCTTCTAAAGCCACAAGGATACAGAGAAAATTCTGACCTTTCTAACTCCCTCTCTTGTTAATTATCAGTAGATGATAATCCCTCTGCCCAATCATACTTCTGCCCAACTGTCCTCTCTTCTTCATTAACCTAAGTGTGAAAGTACACAGGTTTTCTTATTTTTTTTATCTATTTCTAAATACTTTTATATCTATATCTGAAGACATAAAATTTTATATCTATTTCTGAAGACATAAAATACTAAATATTCTGTTGTCATAGGTGCCTCCACCATGAACCTAACAATGGGTGAAAAGGGAATATTTTTCTCCCTTACACTGTGAAGCATGTTTCTCAACACATCTGTCAGAAATCAGAGAAATAACTCCAAAATTATAACATAGGGTTTAGTTTCTGTCGTGTAGAAATTTTCTCCTCATCACTTACTGTTCTTACTGCCTAAGATTTTGTTCCCCAAACACTCAGAAATACATACTTTTGAATACTTAGTTGAAATGGGCTGGGTTATGATCCATTTCCTCTCCCATATTCTTCGCATGGTCTGGGATGCTCTCTGCCAATATTCCAGGCAGCTGTGTAAAATCTGGTTCTTGGGAATGAGCAAACATATGAATTAGATACATGGGTGCTTTTGTTTAGTGAAAATTTATAGGTTTCCCTTTTGAGTTTCAGATTTACAAGCATACAAATAATCACTTGCTATGTTTAAGGTTGTAATTTTACGTAAGAATGCAGGAACACACATAGCAAAATAGTATTTGCTTTTGCATTATATAAACCTCTTCTATGATTATGCAATTATTATACTTATTAATGTTCACTGATTCTAGTGATTAACTTGTGTGAGTTTCCTGATATTTGAGACTATTTATTCCTTTCTGTTGATTCAACACTAATACTTTGCAGCCTATTGAGGCTTGCCTACACTCTACTTGGCACAGAGCTGAACATGAAGTTTAATAAAGAGCAATATGTACATGTCTTTTTAAAAAAAATACAATTGCTCATCCAATGATGTTAGACTAATCAAGAGACATTGAGCATACTTGTTTCATATTCAACAATATAAAGAGCTTGGAATTCACCAGGTTTGTCTTTAAAATAAGAAAAAGCTGATAAAAGTGGAAATCAATGACTTTTGGGAGATTCATCAGAAAAGTGAGATTATAGGGCAAAACATCATCCTAGAGAGACAGATGAAATCAGAAATATACATCTGAAATCCACTAACCTGGAACAAAAGGTACTAGAGTTACAAATTGATTGTTATTGTTGTTAGATGCCATTCAGTAAGGTCTGACTCATAGTGATCCTATATACAACAGAACAAAAACTCCCTGACACTGTGCCATGGCCGGCACTATGTCAGTACTTCTCTGTTGATCATAGAGTTTTCAATGGCTGTTTCAAGATTGTTCTCAGGAGTGGGTTTTCAGGTCCTCCTTTCGTTTTTGCAGTGCTGAGGATCAAATCCAGGGCCTCAGAGAGCACAGAGCAAGCACTCTACCAACTAAGCTAAACCCTAGCCCTTATAAACTGATAGAAATGCTTAAATGGGGATTTTGTTAATTACTAGTGCTTTAATGAAAAAAGTAGACGACATAAAAGTACAGATGAGCAATGTAAACAGATATTTGGAAACTCTAAGAAATAATCAAAAGTAAATTCTAAAAATCAAAAACACTGTAAGAGAAATGAATAATGTGTTTGATGGGTACAGCAGTAGACTGCATGTGGCTGAAGAAAATCATTGAGCTTGAAAATAGACCAGTAAAAACTTCCTTAAATGAAAAGTAAGAAGAATAATTAAACAACAACCTCTGTGGGCCACTTTCAAAAGGTGTGACATATATCATTGTAATGCTAGATGGTAAAGGAAGAGAAAATGAAGATGAGGAATACAAACTGTGATCTGGTAGGGAGAGTGTGAGGAGTTTATGTCTGGGGATTTTTGCCAAGACCCACTGTGAGCAAGGAGGAAGCCTCATAGATGGACCCTGTGAAACAGACACAAAATTTAACGAATTAGAAATAGGGTAAGAGATTTAACACATGCCTTCCATTTTAACCCATTTCTGCACTGGGTGGCAGTAAGGACCTTCCATAGTAAGAGTTAGAGGCCCTCATTATGGTTTTTAAAAGTCAACCAGGCCAGGTTTGGGACCTAGCTTTGCAGCTCTATACCACCGCCCTGCAATGAACAGTCTCCTCCTCTGTTCCATGACTGTTCCCCATGAACATTCTCCCAAGACAGAGCCACATCTGGGATGAAGAATGAAAGAAGCTATAGCAGCAAATACTTCTGGCCTATCCTCAAGCACCTTTGGTATCCTATGCTTGATTTATAAGACAATCCCAAATCATATAGTACAGAAGAAGGTAAACTGAAGCTTTTCCAATACTACCGTAGCTCCTATAAAATTTTTCTGTATCCAAATACTCAGCCTGATATTTAAAGCCCACCAAATATTTTAACCTTTGTCCAAGAAGTTAGCATAAATAAAAAAAAATTTTAGCAGCACTTTTGAGAGTAGGTTTTTGGCACACAAGACTGGTGCAAACCATGAAGAGATAAATGGATTAAGATATTTGGTACATATCACAATAGAGTATTATTCAGGTGTAAAGTAGAATAAAATCAAAATCATGTCATTTTCAAGAAGAGGGATGGCAATGGAGATCATAATGTTAAGAAAAACAAGCCAGAATCAGAAAGACAAATAAATATCACATGTTTTCTCTCACATCCAAAATCAAGATTTAAAGAAAAAAAGTCATAAAAGTGGAAGGGAGACTATTAGGGAAGAGAAAGGGGAACAGTGGGACAGTGGGAGAGGGAAATAGGGGAGTAAATATGATCAAAGTACATGATATACCTATATTAAAATGTCATAATGAAACCCATTATTTTATACAATTAACACTTACTAATAATTATTTTCTGATTTGACGGCACCTAACAACAACAATTTTTTTCCTGAAACTAGACTGATGGCAAAGCAATACAAAAGTAATTTACATGAGGATTTAAACCAAGATTGTGATGGTATTCAGTAGACAAGGAACAAATTGAAGAAAAAGAACATGGGATCAATATGAATATTAAAGAGAAACAGAGAAAAAAGGAACCTAGAGTTGGATTGAAGAGATTCCCAAGCTAGGACACATATTATTCTTGTTTAAAGGAAAGAAAGTTCAAAATGTGCAATGGGAAAAATGATGAAATATTCTTAATAGAAAATGAGTATTTTATCCCTTTATTAGTAAATGATGATGGGGTACAGAGTTATACAGCAATGGCTTTTTCCATTATGCATCCTTTACATCACTTCTAGCAACACTTTCATAGACCCGCAAAGTTTATGGAACTTTATGGCTAGTATGTAGTTAAACTCTGATATTTATTTGAGTTATCTTCCCCTATTTTTCCAACATACTCAAGTTGTGCTGTTTACATTGAGATTGACCTCTCCCCCTTCATCCCTCCTCATTGACCCTGCTCCCCATCCATCTTCTCCAGTTTTTACTTCCCTCTGTTAGATCCCTCCTTTCTTCTTTCCATTCCTTAAATTGTCTTTTCTACACTAAGTTTAATACTGCATTTTTTATATTTCAATTTATATACAGGATTTTTTCCTTCCTTTAAATATGATTCAGCATTCACATATGAGTGAGAACATATGGTATTTCTCTTTTGGGGCTTGTGTTCATTCTCTTAAGATGATGTTCTCCAATTCCATCCATTTTGCCTCAAATGACACAGCCAAGATTGAAAAAGTGAAGGAGGTGGGTCATGAAAAGCCACATGAGGTGGATGTATCTGAGCAGTCATGAATGTCACCATGTGGAAATGTGCAGGAACGGGAAGAGGAAAGTTTGGAGATGCAGATAGAAAGCCTTTGTAGGACCTCAGCCATCAGAACAGGAGGACTGGAGCAAAGTGGAAGCAAGGAGAGGCTGGAGAGGTCTCTATATTGATCCAGAGTTCATGACAGACCTCTACACCTCAGCTCCTCTTCTACAGAGGAAGAGTTGTAACAGTATTGCCAAAAAAAGCTTCAAAAAGTCAAAATATCATTACAGTTTAATGGTTCTGGGTACAGTTTGAAGTCAGACTTGGGTATGGACCAGAACTCTGATACTTACTAGTTGAATATCTTTGGGCAAAGTTCCAGGCATGATGGCACATGCCTGTGATCCCAGCACTCAGGAGGCTAAGGCAGGGGGATTGATGCAAGTTCTAGGCCGACCTGGTCTATGCAGCCAGTTTCAAGCCAGCCTGAGCTACACAGTGAAACCCTGTCTCAAAACAAACAAACAAACAAACAAACAAACAAAAAACCATAAAAAGAAAAAAGAGATATCTTTGGGCAAGTTCCTGATCTCAGTTTCCTCACATGTAGCATGGTACTTAAGCCATCTCTACTTTATAGGCCTGTGTGAAGGTTTAAAGAACATAAACAAACAAAAAACTCTGCCCATTACATAGAAAATATTATATAAACATTGACTATAATTATATATAGGGGCCAGATTTAGCTTAGTTGGTGGAGTTCTGCTCTGGCTACCTGAGGCCCTGGGTTTAACCTCCAGCATGGCAAAAATGGGAGAAGAATTTGAGAGCCCACTACCAAAACAATCCCAAAATAATCAGCCATTGAAAACTCTACGAATAGCAGAGATGCACTGATATATTGCCAGGAACATGCTAGGTACCATTGGGTAGTATTTCATTCTGTTGTACATGTTGTTGTTGTTAGGTGCCGTGGAGTCGGGAGTCTGACTCATAGCTACCCTATGTACAGCAGATTCTGTACTTCTCAATTCTGTTCCAGGCACACAATCTTATTTATAGTTAAGCCCATTGTTGCAGACACTGTGTCAATCCATCTGGCGGAGGGTTTTCCTCTTTTGCATTGACCTGCCACTCTCCCAAACATGATGTCCTTCTCCAGGGATTGGTCTTTCCTGACTACATGTCCAAAATATGTAACATACAGTCTAGCCATTCTTGCTTCCAAGGAGCACTCTGGTTGCACTTCTTCTAGGACAGATCTGTTAGTTCTTTTGGCAGTACATGGTATATTCAATAGACATCTACAGCACCATAATTCAAAAGTATCAATTCTTCTCCTGTCTCCCTTGTTCAACGTCCAGCTTTCACAAACCATATGATGCGACTGAAAATATCATGGCATGAGTCAGATGCACCTTCGTCTTCAATGTGACATCTTTACTTTTCAATATTCTAAAGAGATCTTTTGCCACAGCTTTTCCTAGAGCAATGAGTGTTTTGATTTCTTCACTGCTACTTCCACAGGTGTTCATTATAGAGGGAAGCAAAGCAAAGTCTTGGACAACCTCAATCTTTTCTCCATTTATTGTGCAGTTGCATACTGACCCAGTCATAAGGATTTTTGTTTTGTTGATATTTAGCTAAAATCCACATTGAAGCCTGTGATCTTTTATCTTCATCAGTAAATGTTTTAAATCTTCTTCACTTTCAGCAAGCAGAATTGTGTCATCTGCATAATGCAGGTTGTTAATTAGTCTTCCTCCAATCCTGATGCCACATTCTTCCTCATAAAGTCCAGCTTCTCAGATTATTTGCTCAGCATATAAATTGAAGAGATATGGTGAAAGTATACAGCTCTGATGCACACCTTTCTCAACTTTAAACCAGGCTGTGTTTCCTTGGTCTATTAGAATAACTGCCTCCTGGTTTACATACAGATTCTTCACGAGTACAATTGTTAGGTTGTTATGTTAGGTGCTGTGGAGTCGGTATCCAACTCAAAGCGACCCTCATAGCGTTTTCAATGGCTGAGTGCTTTGGGATTGCTTTGGGAGTGGATTGCCAGGCCCTTCTCCCATTTTTGCGGTGCTGGGAATTGAACTCGGGTCCTCAGAGACTGCAGCGCAGCGCTCTACCCACTGAGCTAAATCCCAGCCCTGAGTACAATTAGGTGCTCGGTATTTCCATATTCTGAAGTGTTATCCATAATTTATTATGGTTCACACAGTCAATGCCTTTGCATAGTCAATAAAACATAGATAGACATCTTTCTGATATTCTGTTGTACACAGGGTTCACTATGAGTCAGACCTAACTGGACAGCACCTAACAATAGTATAATTATACATAGATGATAGGTAGGTAGATAGATGCCTGCAGATGTAGCCCTGTGGCATCTGATTCCGTCAGATCTCAGAAGCTAAGCAGGGTAGGGCCTGGTTAGTATCTGGATGGGAGACCACCTGGGAACACCAGAAGCTGTAGGCTTGGGAGAAGGACCTGGCAGCCCCCTCCCAAAAATCAATCTGCCATTGAAAACCCTATGAACAGCAGAGAAGCACTGACAATCGTGTTTCCCCTGTTGTACAGAGGGTCGCTATGAGTCGGATACCGACTCGACGGCACCTAACAACAACAACAGGTAGATAGATAGATAGATAGATAGATAGATAGATAGATAGATAGATAGAGGAGACCTTGCTCAGGACTCAACACAGTGCTCAATAAATGATAGGGCTTATATTTTTAAATGAAATAGGTGAAGAAAAGTATAATAGTTAGGTGAGGACTCAGAGTGAAAGAAAAGGAAAAGAAAGCAAAGAAGAAAAGAGAAGGATGGAAGGAAGGAAGGGAGGAAGGAAGGAAAATATTAGATTTCACTTGGAAGAAACTTGCTTGTAAAGGCTTCACAAAATCCCTGGGTAATTTTGCCTACCACTTAAGTTATTAAAAACTGAAACTTAGACCAAAGGAAAGATTTTCCAAATATGTATAGGTAGAATGCAAGGAAAGGAAGAAGTGATGAGCTGATCATGAGACATCTTTGAATAGATGTCACGCAAGCATTTGAACATCTGGAACTAAAGTAGAAATCAACACCAGGCATGGCTATTATGAAGGCATATCTTAAGCACTGATGTAGTTAAGGTCTTGAGAGTAGATTGAATCTCTGAAGCGAGGATTGTTAAGAGAGAAGAGTTGAGAACCAAAGACCAAATCTAGCGAAAAATAATCATAGCTCTGGTCATGGCTCAGGAGGCAGAGGCAGGAGGATGGCAAGTTTGAGACCCGAGGCAATCTGTGTAATTTAAGGAGGCCCTGTCTCACAAAATAAGTAAATAAGTAAATAAATAAATAACCTTAAAAAGTTGGCTGGAGGGGCAGCTCAGTGGTACAGCACTTACAAAGCATGTAAGAGGGAGTGGGAGGCCCTGGGTTCAACCCTCAATACTGCAAAAAAAAATCATAATCATCTCATTATAGCTTGGTGAAAAGAGAAAGAAAAACCCACAAAGCAATTAGCAAAACAATCCAACTATAAAATAGAAGAATACCAGGAGAGAATATTCTCATAAAACATAAAGGACGGAGGCTTTCAAGCAGAAAGAAATGATTAGCAAATTCCAATCATCTGTTTAGGTCTGGAGAATTATTGACCAAGAGTCAGTCAAACGTGAACCCTAATCAAATTTGGAAGTAATTTCAGAAGAGTGGTCATTTGGGAGTAGTTCCAGTAGAAAAGAAGAATTCCATGTGCTAAATTGAGGATTAAGGCTTGCCTTTCTTTAGGAAGTGATACATCCTGTGTCTTGGGGGCAAGGTAACCAGTGAGACTGGAGCAGTATCCTTGTCTTGCAGCCAGCATGTGCTACCTTTTCTTGGGCTCAGTGGGAAAGCTCTGCTTTGAAAAGCTTGATCTACTCTGGGCTCTGCCTACCAGACTTCGTCATGCTTTCATTTTAAAAGATCCCCGATTATCATGGTTTAATGTTTATATTCCTTTGCCTGAAAATTTTCAACAAGACAAGGTTTCCTATCACCTATTAGCAATATTCTATGGACCTCAGATACTTCTCAAAGGAGGAACATAACCACTCAAAGATTTGCTATCAGAAATGATATTTTCCTCAGAGAAGCTACCAGTCCTAACTTTCTGCTCCTTCCTCCTGCCCCTTTCCAATGAACCTTATGCTTAATTATTTTGTGGGTAGCCAGTGTAGTTCAGTTAGTGGTAGAAAGACTGTCATTTTAGGACTGTGTTTCTGATTCTCTTGGCTTGCCAATTAATGCTTGATCTGACTCATGGTGCCTCAGGTACATGTTGCTCAACAGGCCAGGAGAAAAAGGCTTTTAATATCCAAATCCCACAGCCACAATAAAACTAGAATTTCCTTTTAGCAAACAACTTGACCCATAATTTTGTTTCTGTTTTTGTTTTTACTTAATTGAAGTATTGCCTCAAAAATACAGGTTTTTAAAATATATATATATATATATATATATATAATTTTATTTTAATTTTATTTTAGAAAGTATAAAGATCTAGTTGAAAGATTCAGAAGACACTTCCATCTGTATTTTCTTAAAGGTCTCATTAGACATGTTTCTTACAAGTTTCTAATATCTGAATAGAAGGGAACTTTAAAAGTGATGTGATTTGGGCCTTCTGTCTCCTTCTTGGATCAGACTCTTCATTACACCTCCTTGGAAATCCTGCCTTCTGGTTCGCCAACAGGTGGTTTCCTTCTGCCATACTTATAGCCAGCGCATTCAGTGAGCTTTTAGAACAAGGGTTCCTCATAACAATGCTATTCTCTGTAGAGCATTGCACAATTTTCAGTTGCTTCCACTTGCATTGCCTCATTTGATTTGAAAAGGTATTGTCACTGTATCATGAGAATAGCTACCCAGGTGACTGAGTCATACACTCCAGCTCAGACTATGGTGACAATCAAAATCTCTCTTTAACAGTCCTGCATGACTATCTCAAAAGTCTTTATGGGTACTCAACTTACAAAACTACATATTTTTGGCTGGCATGGTGGCACATGTCTGTTATCCCAACACTCAGAAGTTTAAGGCAGGAGGATCACTAGTTCAAGGATAGCCAAAACTACAAAATGAGACCCTGTCCACTCTCTCACCCCTCAACAACAAGAAATGACAGATTCCCAAAGGATAAATGTATGATGTCCCAATATTCAAACTGAGTTGTGATTCTTTAATGTGGTAGCTTAGAATCGATTTAAAAAAGGAATAATAATAAACTCATACTATTGTACTTGTGAGGAAAATGATGCTGTTTTTCTACACAGAAAGGAATTTGGAATCCTCAAAATATCAAATCTTTTAAGAGCTTCGAGAGTTTAGACATGGAGTCATAACAAATAAAAGCCATTTTCTGTTTAGTGTCTACTGTGTGGCAGGCACCAAACCAGGGTTTCTGCGTACTTCATCTCCCATAAAACTCATACCACCCCTCAGAGGTGCCACTATTTCTATTTTATTATTGAGAAAACTAACCCAGAAACAGGCTGAGCAATTTACCCAATGGAGAATAGCACAGAATCTCAGGCTCTACAATTTAAACTTACACTTTTTTTACTTCAGCTTATAGATCCCACATTAGTATTTGTTTAAGTGTAGATCCAGAACACCTGTATCACGTTTACCTGTGAAATTCAACAACCAGTTTCCTAGATATTTCCTCAACTCTACAGAATCAGAGCCTGCAGCCATAACACTGTGGCATCCGAGATCCTGTCAGATCTCAGAAGCTAAGGAAGGTGGGGCCTGGTTAGTACTTGGGTAGGAGACCGCCTGGGAGACCGCAGGCTTGGGAGAAGGACCTGGCAACCAACTCCCAAAAACCAATCAGCCATTGAAAACCCTATGAATAGCAGAGAAGCAATAACAATACTATTTTGCTTGTTGTACATATGGCCGCTATGAGTTAGACACTGACTCCATGGCACCTTACAACAACAACAACAGAATCAGAATTTCTGAGTAGAGGGCATAGGCATTTCCATCTGGAGTACAAATTTACTTAGAACACTAGGCTTAAGAACCAGGACACCCTGCCACCTTCCCTCTCCAGCCCTTTTTCGGAGAGTGAGGGGAGAGAATGACAAAGCTCTGGGCTCACTGCCCACCACTGATGCAACTGGGGCTTACAGCTATCAACAGGGTGTACCTGGCTATTGATACTGCATAGAACATCCTGGACCATGTTTTGTAAAGCATTGAGATGTGAAGGGTTTTAGTTATATTCCACTTGGAATGTTTATAAATAGTGGCAACAGGTAAAGACTTAAAATCTCAGAATCTCAGATATAAAATAAAATCTCACAACTCTGTGTTTTGGAGTAAAGCCGTATAGAGTTCCAAACAGTATCTCTTCTCTCTGCTCCAAAGACTCTGCAGGTTATTTTAGCCTTCCTTGACTATTCTTGCCATAGTACTTTCTCAAAAAAATTGAGTAAGGGGAAGGAGTAAATCTGACTGAGGATCTCACCTGACTCTCCCTCATTCAGGAGGGTTTACTGAAGAGAGAGGTGCTGGGGTAGAAATCATCACTTTTATCTGTGAGGAAAACAGTGCAACATAGAGACCTTGAATTCTCAAAACTTCCCTAAAATGCATAGAAGAGACGTCTAGGAGGTAGTCATAGGAGGCTGTAGTATCTTTGTGGCTTGAAATTGGGTCCAATAACAGCCATAAGGAATCTTCATACATACGTAAAATATAAGCCTGAGTTTGCATATGATATTGCTCCTTCCTGCCTGACTGTGTGTCTGAGTCCAGCCTCTCCAACTGCTCTTCCATAGCATTTTGTAATTCTCCCAAGCTACAGTATAGTGAAATATATCTAATTGGTTGCTTCATTACTGGTGATATGAGAACTCCATTGCAGTTTGGGTATTCTACAGTTTCAGTTTTCAAAAATAGAATCAAAAGATTACCACCCTTCTATTTCTGTAGAATTCTTCATGACTTTCGCAAAATAAACATAGTGTTGTTGTTGTTGTTAGGTGCCGTCGAGTCGGTATCCGACTCATAGCGACCCTCATAGGGTTTTCAATGGCTGACTACTTCAGGATTGCCTTGGGAGTGGATTGCCACATCCTTCTCCCATTTTTGCGGTGCTGGGAATTGAACTCAGGACCTCAGAGACTGCAGCGCAGTGCTCTACCCACTGAGCCAAATCCCAGCCCAAACATAGTGTTACTATACTTTAATTTTTTCTAAGTTTTCAGCTTATCAAATTTGTATGTATGTGACTGGGCTGGGATTTAGCTCAGTTGGTAGAGTGTCACTCTGCAGTCTCTGAGGTCCGGGGTTCAATTCCTACCACCAAAAACATTGGAGAAGAATGTGGCAATCCACTCCCCAGGCAATCTTGAAACAATCAGCCATTGAAAACCCTGTGAGGGTCGCTATGAGTCGGATACAACTCGATAGCACCTAACAATAATATATGTGATTAACCAATCATGAGTCCTGCCCTGTGTTGGCAATAGTCTTCTCATTTTTACTAATAAGAAGAACAGAAGAACATAGCTCAGAGAAGTTAAGGTGATTGCACAAAGTAATAGACTGCCAGAGTCAAAACAGTAATTAAGTCACCCCAAATAAGGGAAATTTTCCTTTTCAGTAAACATTCATGGGGAAAAAAGTCTTCAGAGATGGATGGAAAATTTCAAATGTCATTTTTTGTTGTTGTACACTATTAATATTATTATGCTTCTTGTTGATTTAACCTCACTACTTCTAAGATACCCATGCCTGTTCCAGGGATTTCATGGAAACAAACTAAAAGATTTCCTGCTTCTCAATGTTTTGAGATTATAAATGCAAAACCTGCTTGAAGGCCTAGATGTTGTTTGTATATCTTTTCTTTGTGGGTGGTCTGCTGTGATTCCCAAGACCTCCACCATTGTAGAGCTGGAACACTGGCTAATGGTGCATTGGGGAATTAGGAGCTGTTGTTTTGGGAAGCAAAACAACAGCTGAGCTAGCCGAGCCCATTTCAACACACACACACACACACACACACCACCTGCATAAAGAGATTAGTCTCCAGCTCCAACTCCACCCACTCAATCCCTTCATCTGAAAGGGCTCCTCTTGTCTTCCCAAAGCTCCCATTTCTATCCAGACATGCAGATCTCCAGATTCTAGGGAAAAATTTACAAAAAGCTTTCAGTCCACTAACCCAGTTTCTCCAACAGCAGCCTGCACATTGTTGTTGGTGTTGTTGTTAGGTGCCGTCCAGTCGAGTCCGACTCATACCAACCCTATGTACAGAAGATGGAAACACTTCCCGATTCTGTACCAGGCACACGATCCTATTTATGTTTAAGCCCATTGTTGCAGACACGGTGTTAATCCATCTGGTGGAGGGTTTTTCTCTTTTGCGTAGACCTGCCACTCTCCCAAACATGATGTCCTTCTCCAGGGATTGGTCCCTCCTGACTATATGTCTGAAATATGTAAGACACAGTCTGGCCATTCTTGCTTCCAAGGAGCACTCTGGTTGCACTTCTTCTAGGACAGATCTGTTGGTTCTTTTGGCAGTCTACAATATATTGTGTGTTGCAATGAGTCTGAAAGCTATGCCACTAGTATCTCAGATACCAGCAGGGTTACCCATGGTGGACAGGTTTCAATTGAGATTCCAGATTAAGAAAGACTAGGGAGGAGGCACCAGTGAACCACTCTAGAAACAACTAGCCATTGAAAACCCTATGAATAGCTTGCCCATAGGATCATGGAATTTCTATTTTTCAATCCATGTCTCTTGTCTTGAAAGTACATCTACCCCAGCATCAGCTTTCTCCTCTGTGTTCCAATACTCTTTGCATACATTAAGAGTAAAACACAACACCCATAATGACATGGTTCTGACTGGCCATCTGATGTGTGCAGGATATGTTCAGCAAATCAGAGGCAGGCCTGGCATTTGCCCCATCTCAGAACTTCAGATTTCATGTTTCAGTCTAGAGTCCATGCTGCTCTATGGAAAGAAGTGTTCGGTGTATGTAACTACATGTTTTGTTGTTGTTGTTAGGGGTCTTCGTGTCTGTGTCTGACTCATAGCCACCCTATGTACAACACGCAAAACAGTGTTGTTAGTGCTTCTATGATATTCATAGGCTTTTCAATGGCTGGTTGTTTGGGGGAGTGGGCTGCTGGGTCCATCTCCCAATCCTCCAGCACCTGGTGTTCCCAGGTGGTCTCCCATCCAAGTACTAACCAGGCCTACCCCACTTAGCTTCTGAGATCTGGTGGGATCTGAGACTACAGTGGTATGGCTGTAACTACATGTAGAGCCAGTTAATTGTGCTGCTATAAGGTAATTCTTTTAGTAAATGATATTTCACAGTCTCCAGAGGCTATGCCAGGTTGTGGTGGGGGTTAGGAATGTTTCCAGTGAGACCGTTCAGAGGTACTTCTCACATACTGGTCTTGGAAAAACTTGAGTAGAAGAAAATGCATTTTTATTCTCCCTTGCTTTGTTTGCTCCAGTGAACTTTTGTTCCATCACAACTGTTCTTTCTCTGGAATCTGGCATCTGCTACTCAAACCACCCCCTCATGCTCAGACATGTTTATGAACTTTTCTCCTGACATTCTGACGTTACATCTCTGGAACATTTTATCAGAAGTTTTTCCTTGTGGCCAACCTGAAGGAATTCACAATTATTCCTCTAGGCAGCAGGACCTTCCTCAGGTGCAGGAGTGTTTGGGGCCAATGTGATCAACCTTAGCTTTTTTAAAAGAAAGGAAGAAGGACTAAATACAATCTTAAAAGTCAATCTGGTGCCTATTTCTAGGTTACGCCCCCATGAAGAGGGCAGGTTGGGACCTATTTAATCTCATCTTAAGTTTTTTCAGAAATTTCTTTAGAAACACCAAGAAGACAGGTAAAGGTCCAAAAAGTTATGATAAGAAGCTAAGGAGAAAGGTAGTTAGAAATTATCATAGCAGAGCTGGGCGTGGTCGTGCATGCCTGTAATCCCAGTGGCTCGGGAGGCAGAGGCAGGAGGATTGCAACTTAGAAACTTAGAGACCAGGGGCAGTCTGTGTAATTTAGCAAGACCCTGTCTCAAACAAACATACAAACAAACAAAAAAGTAAAAAAAAAAAAAATGGGCTGGGGGTGCAGCTCAGTGGTCCAGCACTTGGAAAACATCCAAGTACAAGGCCCTGGGTTCAACCCCCAGTACTGTTAAAAAAAAAAAATCATAGCAAAGAGGAACAGAAGTGAGTATTTGAAAAAGAAAGCACTACAGATTTCCCTGTACAAAAAGAAGGAAACTCATGCTTGATTAAGAGCTTTGATGTCTTTGGCACTCTGTTAAACATTTAAAGAATATAATCTTGTCTAATACTCAGCCTTCCCCATGAGTCTGTCCTCTTGTCATGCTGTGGGGGCTTTTGCATTGCTGTGATGCTAAAAGCTATGCTACCAGTATTTCAGTTACCAGCAGGGCCACCCAAGGTGGACAAGTTTCGGCCGAGCTTTCAGAGTAGGACAGACTAGGGAGAAGGACTTTGCAGCCCACTCTTGAAACAATTAGCCTTTGAAAATCCTATGCATAATAGAGGAGCACTGTCAAATATAGTGCTAGAAATTAAGTGCCCCAGGATGAAATGCATTCAAGAAACAACTGGGGAAGAATTGCTTCCTCAAAGTAGAGTCAACCTTAATGATGGGAATGGAGTAAAGCCCCTGGGACCTCCAGTTGCTGATGAGGCATGACTCAAAACGAGAAGAAAAATAGTGGCTGCAACAATGGGCTCAAACTTAAAAAGATCATGTGAGTGGCACAATGTTAGTATTTCTTTCTGTTGTACATAGGGTCAGTATGAGTGGGACCTGACTTGACAGCACCTAACAACATCAACAATTCTCATCCCATGAAAAAGGTGTTGTTAATAGTATTGCTGTCCATCCAAAATTTATATGTGAAAGTCCTAATCTCCAGTAGCCTAGATTCCAGATTTAATTAGTTAAAGTGAAGTCAGAGTAGAGTGAGTTGGATCCAATCAATATGAGCAGTACCTTTATAAGTTTGGACAATGAGAAATATACACTTGGAAAGAAGACAATGTGAAATGAGAGAGGGAGAAGATGGCCATGTACACGTCATGGAGAAAGGACAAGGGCAGATCTTTCCCTCACCACCCTCAGAAGCACCAACTCTACAGACACTCTGATTGTGGACTTTCAACCTGCAGAACAAGGAGACAATAAATTTCTGTCATTCAAGCCACTCAATTTGCAGTTCTTCATTATGGTAGTTCTACCCAACTAATCACATCTGTCAGTTTGCTGCACTGTGGGTGCTTGTGTGTTGTGATGAGGCCAAAAGGTATGTCACAGGTATCTCAGATACCAGCAGGGTCACCCAGGGTGAACAGGTTTGAGCTCAGCTTCAAGAATAAGACAGACTAGGGAGTAGGCACTGGGGAACCACTCCCGAAACAACTAGCCATTGAAAACCCTATGGAGAGCAAAGAAACATTGTCAGATATAGTGGCAGAAAATGAGGCCCCCAGGTTGGAAGGCACTCAAAAGGCTACTGGGGAGCAGTCGCCATCTCAAAGTAGAGTCTACTTTGATGACAGAAATGGAGTAATGCCCCAGAGACTTCCATCTGCTGATGTGGCACAACTCAAAATGAGGAGAGACAACTATAAACATCCACTAATAATTGGAACATGGAATGTACATAGTATGAATTTAGGAAAACTAGAAATCATTAAAAGAGAAATGGAGCACATAAACACTGACATTCTAGGCATCCATGAGCTGAAATGTACTGGCATGGGACATTTTGAGTCAGATAATCATATGGTCTACTATGCTGGGAATGACGAAGTAAAGAGAAATGGGGTTGGGTTGCATTCATCATCAAAAGAGACATTCCAAGATCTGTCCTGAAATACAATGTTGTCAGTGATAGAATAATATCCATGCATCCACAAGGAAGGCCAGTTAATCTATTATTCAAATTTATGCACCCACCAATAAGGCCACAAACAAAGAAAGGGAAGATTTCTTTTTCTTTCTTTTTTTTTTTCTTTTCTTTTTTTTTTTTTTTTTGTGGAACTGCGGGTTGAACCCAGGGCCTTGGCTTGCATGCTTTGCAAGTGCTGAACCACTGAGCTGTGCCCCCAGCCCATTTTTTGTCTTTCACTTTTCTGAGACAGGGTCTCCCTAAATTACGCAGACTGCTTCTGGTCTTGAACTTGCAAACCTCCTGCCTCCACCTCTCAAGTCCCTGGGATTACAGGTGTGTGCCATCCTGCCTGGACAAGAAACAGAAGATTTTAATCAGTTTCTGCAATCTGAAATAGATCAAACTTGAATCAGGATGTACTGATAATTACTGGGTAACTGGAATGCAAAGGTTGGAAGAAATGAAGAAGGCTCAGTTGGAAAATATGGTCTTGCTGACAGAAACGATGCTGGAGATTGCATGATAGAGTTTTGTCAAACCAATGACCTTTTCATTGCAAATACATTTTTCCAACAACATAAATGGTGACTATACACATGGACTTCACCAGATGGAACATGCAGGAATCAAATTGATTACAAATGTGGAAAGAGTCGAAGAAAAAGCTCCATATCAAAAGTCAAAACAATACCAGATGCTGATTGTGGATCAGACCATTAACTTCTCATATGCAATTTCAAACTGAAGCTGAAGAAAATTAGAACAAGTGTACGAGAGCCAAGGTGTGACCTTGAGTATATCACACCTGGGTTCAGCGACCATCTCAAGAATAGGTTTAATGCATTAGATACAAATGATAGGAGACCAGATGAGTTGTGCCATGACATAAAAGATATCATTCCAGAAGAAAGCAAAAGGTTTTTAAAAACACAACAAAAAAAGATAAGATCAAATTACATGTCAAAAGAGATGCTGGACCTTGCCCTTGAATGTCCACCAGCTAAAGTAAAAGGAAGACATGATGAAGTTAAGGATCTAAACAGAAGATTTCAAAAGGAGCTCAAGAAGAAAAAAAACAAATATTATAATGACATATGCAGAGTTGGAGGCAGAAAAACAAAAGGGAAGAACACGCTCTGTATTTCTCCAGCTTAAGGAAGTGAAGAAAAAATTCAAGCCTCGAGTGGCAGTAGTGAAAGACTCTATAGGGAAAATATTGAATGATGCAGGAAACATCAAAAGAAGATGGAAGGAATACATAGAGTCATTATACAAAAAAGAATTGGTAGATGACCAATGATTTCAAGAGGTTGCATATGAAGAGGAACCAATGGTATTGAAGGACGAAGTGGAAACTGCCTTGAAAGAACTGGTGAAACACAAGGCTCCAAGAATTGATGGGATACCAACAGAGATGTTTCAACAAACAGATGCAGCACTGAACATGTTAACATGTTTATGCCAACAGATTTAGAAAACAACTACCTGGCCACCTGACTGGAAGAGATACATATCTGTGCCTATTCCCAAAAAAGGGGATCCAACTGAATGTGGAAACTATTGGACAATATCATTAATATCACACACAGGCAAAATTTTACTAAAGATCATTCAAAAGTGATTGCAGCAGTATATAGACAGGGAATTACCAGAAAATCAAGCAGGATTCAGAAGAGGGCGAGGAACCAGGGACATCATTGCTGATGTCAGGTGGATATTAGCTGAAAGCAGAGAATATCAGAAAGATGTCCATCTATGTTTTATTGACTGTGCAAAGGCATTTGACTGTGTGGCTCATAATACATTATGGATAACACTTCGAAAAATGGGAATACCAGAGCACCTAATTGTACTCATGAGAAACCTATACATGAACCAGAAGGCAGTTGTTTGAATAGAACAAGGAAACACAGCCTGGTTTAAAGTTGAGAAAGGTGTGCATCAGGGCTGTATACTTTCACCATATCTCTTCAATTTATATGCTGAACAAATAATCCGAGAAGCTGGACTTTATGAAGAAGAATGTGGCATTGGGATTGGAGGAAGACTCATTAACAACCTGCATTATGCAGATGACACAACTCTGCTTGCTGAAAGTGAAGAGGATTTAAATCATTTTCTGATGAAGATCAAAGATCATAGCCTTCATTATGGGTTGTGACTAAACATCAACAAAACAAAAATCCTTACAACTGGGTCAGTATGCAACTTCACAATAAATGGAGAAAAGATTGAGGTTGTCCAAGATTTTGCTTTGCTTGGCTCTATAATCAATACCCGTGGAAGCAGTAGTCAAGATATCAAAAGACACATTGCTTTAGGAAAAGTTGTGGCAGAAGATCTCTTTAGAGTATTGAAAAGTAAAGAGGTCGCATTGAAGACAAGCATTCATCTGACTCATGTCATGGTATTTTCAGCCACAATATATGGTTTGTGAAATCTGGATATTGAGTGAGTGAGACAGGAGAAGAACTGATGCTTTTGAATTATGGTGCTGGAGACACCTATTGAATACACCATGCACTCCCAAAAGAACCAACAGATCTATCCTAGAAGAAGTGCAACCAGAGTGTTCCTTGGAAGCAAGAATGGCCAGATTGTGTCTTACATATTTTGGACATGTAGTCAGGAAAGACCAATCCCTGGAGAAGGACATCATGTTTGGGAGAGTAACAGGTCAATGAAAAAGAGGAAAACCTTCCACCAGATGGATTGACACAGAGGCTGCAACAATGGGCTTAAGTGTAAATAAGATCATGTGCCTGGCACAGAATTAGGAAGTGTTTCCATCTGCTGTCCATAGGGTTGCTATGAGTCAGACTCGTCTCTATGGCACCTCACAACAACAACAACAACAACAACATCCAACCGATACAGAAGATATGACTATTACCACTTCAATGACTAGGAAACCAAGGTTTAGAGAGGTTACTTTGTCCACCCAGTGCCAGAGCGTTGAGGTTTAATATGGACCTTGTACCATTTCCTGGTTCCCCATAGGGCTTGTTGTTAGAATGCAGCATGTATCTTCTTCCACAAGAACATGACAACTTTGCTATGTTCAAACATTTTGTCTACACACTCTTTGTTCACAATGCAATGAAGTTTAATACGTAAGACAGATGAAGGTAGAAATGTTCTCAGAGCAAGACGCAGTCTATAGTCTGAACTGCTCTTCCCTCTCCCGTTTGCTACCCTGTAATATTCTCCTGAGAAATGAGAGACTCTGAGAAATGTCCACTGCTGAATGCAACAGTTTGGAAACTATTTGTATACAAATGGAAACTGAGCACAAACCCAGAACCTACTTTAGACATAACACAAGAGAGAATGAAATTGTCATTACTAAATGTTATTAAATTTATGTTATAAAAGCAGAAAATTCACTCCTTCCTCCAGGGGGCATATTGTTGTTGTTGTTGTTAGGTGCCGTCGAGTCGGTATCCGACTCATGGCGACCCTCTGTACAACAGGGGAAACGCTATTGTCAGTGCTTCTCTGCTGTTCTTAGGGTTTTCAATGGCAGATTGATTTTTTGGGAGGGGTTGCCAGGTCCTTCTCCCAACCAGGGGGCATAAAGGAGGCAAATCTTTAAAAATGGTTTCTCTGTTGTCTGGTTGAGATTCCAATAGGGAAGGACACTTGTTGAGAGTAAGTGGGCCACTCACCACTCATGTGATTTAAGTCACGTTCTTCCCCCTGACTTTGTTTCCTTCCCTCTAGTGTCTCAGTCTTCCCATATGCCCTGCATACCTCACAGGCTCCGTGAGATGACAAAGAGTTACAGACTTGAAAGGCACTTTGAAAATCATGGAGCAAATCACCAAAATACGATGAAGAATAGTCTTTATTAAGTGGTCTTGTGTTAAGAAAATGCAGAGAAAGCTATTCAGTCAGGCAAGCAGAAGAATCAGAGAAGGATATTCAAGTGAAGTCTCAGGATCTCCCAGCCAAACCAGCAGGAGTCAGGCTGAGCCCCATGTCTGGGAGAATCAGCACACCGTGAAATTATGAAGTGTGATCGTTACCTGGGCCATTCCGCACAGACCTTTATCTTTCCTTTCAGTATTCTCTTTGAAGTCCACGACCTTCTATGTGGCACTGAACTGCTCAATAACTACTCCAAACTGAATGGAGCACCCCTGCCCGCCCTGCTGATGTAATCTGACCAAGCTCCCCTTGCACAGCAGAGTCTCTGATAAGCATTCAGCTCAGCAACTGCAGTGCCTATGGAGCTGCACTCCATAGGCACAAGCCATAGGAGGTACAAGCCATGTCACCTTCAGGAAAGAGTGTGAGTAACCAATGCTTCACTTTTGTCCTACCAGCCTGCTGGAAACTCCTGCAGGCTCATTTATTTTTAATGCAGAGTCTGCCCAATGCTTGTTAATAACAATGAAAGGGCATTCATCTTATATGGACATTCATAAAAATCCAGAATATCAAAGCAAGAGAAGGACACAGAGATCACCTGGCTCAACCCTCTCTTTATAGATGCAGGAAATAACAGCCAGAGAGGAGCACCGAATTTTCAAAGCACATTCAGAAGGTTAGTAGCAGAGCAAGTGTTAGAACACGAACAAATTGCCTTCCCACTTTGTTCTATTTACCGACTATCAAGAGAATAGCCATGTTAGCTCCACAGGAATGCTGGGGAGGTTGAAGAGAAGGATTAATTTTTACTAACATATTTTGAGGCCCTGACAACCATAACAAAGATGCACAAATTGCCTAATTTTGCAGCATGGGAATTAGCTAAGGAACCTAAAAAATAACATTGGAGTAAAGATGGCAGGTAGACGTATATGTAACCAAGTTAAATAAACTATGAAATGATTTGAGATCTGTGTAAGTATTTTCACAAGTTGCCAAACTTGATGACTTAGTTTGTAATCTCTAAACCTAGAAAAGTCACATGGGTACAGCCTGTAAATTGTTATTGGCATTCTCCTTATTGGAGTTAATAAGAAGTTCTTTATATCACTAAAGCTCTTTTTAAAAATCTTTATAAGGTAAGGTTTTTTTTTCACATTTTAATCCATTTGAAAAGTCAAGTGACAGAAAAACTTATCAAGCAATCTTAAGTGCAGAATGAAGACTAAAATCTAGTTCAAATGTCATGAACTCAAATGCCTCTAAAGACAGGCGGGGGCAACATTACAGGGAATAGTGAATTCTGCAGAGAAGTAGAGAGATCCAGAAGTGGAAATGCTACCACCAAATAAGCTAGGGTTCTGATTTTGTAAGAGAAGCCAGAAATACTTTTATATCAAGTATCCTAACTTTAAAAATATTTTGAAATCCAAACATAACATACCATAGGACCACCTGTTTGCAACTTTGGATCTATACTAATGAGTTCTTGGCCACATATGCCTTGTTTTACTGCCCAGATTAAATCTATTCCCAATGAAATTATGGGTAGCAAAGTGGATCTCATAGAAGTCAAAAGTAGAATGGTGGTTACCAGAGGCTGGGAGATGAGGAATGCAGGAGACATGGGAAAACTTTATTAAAAGTTACTAAGTTATGGTTGCCTGCAGCCGTAGCACTGTGGCATCCTATCCCATCAGATTTCAGAACCTAAGCAGGGTCATACCTGGTTAGTACTTGAATGGGAAACCACCTGGGTAGGGTCGCTATGAGTCAGACATCAACTCTTGGGCACCTAACAACAACAGCAACAAGTTATAGTTAAACAGGAAAAGGTAATTTTAATGGGTTTAGTAGGGTGAGTATAAATAGTGTCCTGTATATTTTTTTAAAAGCTAGGAGAAAGGGTTTTGAATGTCTTTACCATAAAGATAGATAAGTGTTTGAGGAGATAATTTTACCCTGATTTGAAAAATAAAATGTATAATTTTTATATATCAATTACAAATTTTAGAAATACTTCTCTTCCTCTTTGCCTATAATAAACCATGTCAATTCACAGCTTAGTCTATGACTAACAGCTTACTCAAATGTAGCAGAGCTGAAACAGAACTATGAATTCCTCCCTCTCCCTCCCCATCCTCTAAAGCTGGCTGTTCTTAAGGCTTTTTCAGCTCAGTGAATGCCATCAGTATGCTGAGATAAGATCCCAGGAGCTATCCTTGATTCCTCCCCTACCCTCACATCCCATGTCCAATCAACAGGTCCTATTGTGCCTCCTTTTATGAACAACCCCAAGCCAACTACCTTTCACCATGACACCACTACAACCCTAACGCAAGTCACTGTAAGTTCTTGCCTCCTAACGGCAACAGCATCCTAACTGATCTCTGTGCTTCACTTTTGCTCCCTTATAATTCACCCGCAGTACAGCAGAGTGTTCATTTTTAAATGAGAACCAGATAATATCACTCCTATATTGGCTTTGGGGCTGGGATTTAGCTCAGTTGGTAGAGCGCCGCTCTGCAGTCTCTGAAGTCCTGAGTTCGATTCCAGCACCACAAAAAAAAAAAAAAAAAAAAAAAAAAAAAAAAAAAAAAAAAAAAAAAACAGGAGAAGGACATGGCAACCCACTCCCAAGGCAATCCCAAAACAATCAGCCATTGAAAACCTATAAGGGTTGCTATGGGTCGGATACGACTTGACAGCACCTAACAACAACAATATTGGCTTAGCTCAGGTGGTAGAGTGCTGTTCTGTGCTTTCTGAGGCCCTGGGTTCAATTCTCAGCACCACAAAAATGGGAGAAGGACCTGGCAGCCCACTCTGGAAACAACCGTGAAACAATCAACTATTGAAAGCCCTGTGAATAGCAAAGAAGCCCTGACAGAGTGCCAGGCATGGCACAGTGTCAAGGAGTGTTTCCTTCTGTTGTACATTGGGTCACTCTGAGTTGGACCTGACTGGAGGGTACCTAACAACAAAATATAAAAGCTCATGAAGAGCAAACTCTTGTATAGCTTGGCAGGTTCAGGCTCCAGCCTGTATCTGCCTCTCCACTCCCCAGAGAAGACCACACTGGCCTTCTTTGGATTTCTCAAACCTACCATGCTCAGTTCTCTGCTACGGCCTTTGCCATTTTTACTTCTTCTTGCTGGAATATGCTACTGCCCTAAATTGCTTTATAATAATACAGTGCAAAAGTGTAGACTCCAGAGTAAGCTTGGCCTCCTACTTCACATCCCAGCTCTGTCATAGGACTGATTGGTCTTCTGTCTCTGTGCTTCAGTATTCTCATCTGTAAAATGGTGATAGTAAATAGTAGCACCTCATTGTAAGTTTATGATAAGGCTGCAGTTGGTAATAAAAGTGAAAATCAAAGCTGAATCATCATTGCACGTCTGTAATCTCAGTGAATCAGGAGGAGGAGGCAGGAAGATCAGGAGCTTGAGGCTAGAGGCAGCCTGTATAACTTAGCAATACCTTGACTCAAAATAAAAAATTTAAAAAAAGGGACTGGGGCATGCAGCTCAGTGGTAGAGCACTTGCAGAATATGCAGGAGGCCTTGGGTTCCACTCCCTAGTACCTCAAAAAGTGGAAATCAGGGTTGGGGGAACCAGTGGGAGAGCACTTGCCTAGAATGTACAAGGCCCTGGTTCAGTCTTAGCGCGCGCACACACGCACATGCACACAATCCTTCTCTGGTACACAGTAAGCCATCAGTATCTTCAGATGTTATCAGTGCATCACTAACAAATTCTCACTTAAAACATTGCTTTCTTAAAGAGGGCTTCACTGCCCCTCCATAGCCTCCCTAAGTCTCTTCCATATTTCTTTATAATTTTATGTAGCCCATTGTGTCTCTTTTATGAATTTCTTAGGAGCTGTCCTGTTTATGTTTCCTTATTCATTTGCATATTCACAGACCATCCCTCCCTGGTAGATTGCCAGTTTCTACAGGGCAAGTATTCTATTTTGGATTTCCTGGAGCACTGACTGTGAAATGCACTGTCTTGACAAGAATGCCTGAGTCAGGATGGAAGCCCAATAAACGTTTATTTTGCATGAATGCAGGGCTGGCAGAAGGAGGTGCTTAGTGAGAATTTGGTCAAATGAATGGCATTAACATACTTTATGGCTTGCTTACCCACTTGCAGAAGCAGCTTAGGTCTTGAGAAGTTTGGAACAGCTTGTACTTGATCCCTGATCAAGCACAATGGTCTTATTAGAATTTTAGCCCTCTTTACATAGTCTAGTCTGGAATAAAGCAAAGCATTAAGTTTCTTCACACTTTTGACAGAATTGCACCCTGAGTGTTTTCTTCCCTGAATTACATGTAAAAATTTTGTTCTCAGGCTTTCTTGCCTTTGATTATAGGACTCCAGTCCTCTGCAAATTTCAAAGAGAAATGGTAAAATATTCATAATGGAAATATTAGCAATATTGAATATTTGCAAAAACAAAATAAAACGAAACAACAACAACAAAATAAATAAACTTCCGATGCACATTTACTACTATCTGGAGGTGACCTAAATCTTATTTGGAGACCATATTGTTTCTTTTAGAATTGCCAGCTGCTGTATCAGGTTCCACCAAAATTGTCATAAGGAAAATCACCTCATTGTTACAGAGGAAAGAACTTGGATCCCCCCGTATTTGAAATAGGAGACAAATAATCTCCAGAAGAGGGCTTATGTCAGAATCAAAACCAGACTCCAGGGGATTTTATTCTCACTGCAGGGGTTTCTCCATATCTACCTCTGCCTTTGTATATTCCTCCTTTTTTTCTTTTTACTATCCCACTTTTTACAATGAAAAAAGTTTAAGAAAATAAAGAGACAGAACAATAAAATGCACACTCATGTCCATAATCTAAATTGAAAAGTTGTTAGTACTGTGCTGTTTGCCTAATCTACTTTTGACTTAAGTAATTTAAGTTGCAGACAGCATGACATTTTATCTTTTTATGCATGTCTAAAACATAAGGATAATTTCCTATGCATCCACAATGTACCACTATAGTTAATGAAGTTAAGAATGGTTCCTTAACATTACCTAATACCCAAACCCATTCAAGTTTTTCCTTTGGCTATAATTTCAATTATAGCTGAGTTGTCCACCTGAGATCTAACTGAGATCCATAGATTCCATCTTATTGGTATGTCTTTTAAATCTTTTTTAACTTAAATCATCCTCATTTTTGATGTCATAACATTTCATTTCACTTATTGTTTTGTTTTCATAATAATGAATTGTTGCAGAGATAGGGCAATTATTCTATAAAATGTACACCTCTGGATTCATCAAAATTCTCCCTTAAAGGTGCTTAATTTGTCCCTCTACTTTCCATATTTCTTATGATTTGGAGATTAAATTTAAAGGCTGATTAGCTTACCATCAAAGTACTTCTATTTTTGAAGACTGAGATTTGCAGCCATTCTTTAGTATAATTAATTGAACAAACACCTAAAAATTACTTGAAGTTTGAATTAATTAAAAGAGATAGTCAGGGGGAAAAAAGAACAGCCAGTAGGGTGGAGGAGGGGAATACCTGGATTATACCATTGCATTCCAGATTCTGACACTTTGCTATGGTCCTGAGAACTACAGTTTGGTCAGGATCCCAGAATGGATTTAAGAAACACAAAACATGAAATGTAAGCCAGGATATTAATTTTATAATTTATAATCAGAAACATATAATCAGAAACAAAATATGAGTGTGTTTGCCCCTTGTGTGTTAGAACCATCTGAGACTCAAATATACCACCCCCAGAGATTCTGATTTAATTAGCCTTGGGTGGGGACTGGGCATTGGTATTTTTCAAAAGCTCCCCAGGTGGTTCAAATATGCTACCAGGGCTGAGAAACACTGCTGTAGGTAGGACTAAATCTGTTGTAGGTAGGATCCAACTTGTCACCAGAAATTTGTTTTGTGAACCTAAAACTTGAATTTGGGATCTCAGTGATATGAGTAAAGGAAGTTTAATGAGTTTATACTAGTCAGTAGTGCTCCAATATCCATGTCATATACAAAATCATTGGAGGACATTTACTTTAAAAAATATTTTAAAAAGTAAAACTTTGGATTCCTGTTTTCCACTTCCCTCTCACTTTCCCTACCCACTTGGATATTCTTATTAAACAGCTTTAGGGTAGATCACTGGATATTACTTTAGTATAGAACAAAGGTGATTCTAAAATTGATAATCAATGGGTCAACACACTTAGGAAGCTAGTTTGTAGCCTCTGGAATGCATGTGCTTGAAGAATACATAAGACCAATGTTGTTCTGAAACATTAATTGCATCAGAAGGAGCTGTCAGGCTTGATAATACACAGTTTGCTAAATTTCTCAGCCAGAGCCACTGTTCTAGAGCTTACTTGCTGTGTGCAGTGTCTGCATTAACAAAGAAGACTTAAATGGTTTTGCCCTCCCTTTTCTTTTTTTCAGTGCTAGGGGTTGAACCTAGGGCCTCGCGCTTGCATGCTTTGCAAGTGTTGTACCACTGAGCTGCAACCCCCAGACCATTTTTTCTTTTCTTTCTTTTTTTTTTTTTTTTGAGACAGGGTCTTGCTAAATTATGCAGAGTGCCTCTGGTCTCGAACTTGAGATCCTCCTGCCTCTGCCTTCAGATTCACTGGGATTATAGGCATGTGCCAAGGTGCCTGGTGTGCCTCCCTTTTCTGTGATCAAGGTTCTCAAAAAGAGGATGCACCTACCTCAGAGATCACATGAAATCCTCACTGGACATAGATAAATATGTTAAGCTGTTATTTGTCTTTATGTACATTATACATCTTTAAGGAAGATGCAGAATAAGGAGAAGAAAATAAAAATGAATAGAACATCATAAAATCCATCATTATCTTAAGATATGGATAAACCCTGCATCCATGAACAAGATGTAATACTATAAAAATATACTGAGAACAACAACAATAAGAAACTCTTGGAAATTAAGTATCAATATAATAAAATAAAAGGATTAGAAGATGAAACTCAGGAAATTTTTAAAAATATAGCAAAAGAAAAAAGATAATAGGCAATAAGAGGCAATATGAAATAAGAATAACTGAAAATAAGGCAATAAGAGATGAGAATAACTAAAAACTCATTTCCAAAATCTAATATCCAAAATACAAGGGTTCCAACAAAGAGAGAACAAAGAAAACAGAAAGGAGAACATTAATTCATGATTCAAGAAAACTTTCCAGAAATAAAAGGCATGAGATTTAAGATTTTAAAAGTTCCTCTGAGTGACTGGTACAACAGAAAAAGTGCTAGGTTCAATCCCCAGCACTGCAATAACTGGAGAAGGACCTAGCAGCCAACTCCTGAAACAATCCTGAAATCATCAGCCATTGAAAACCCTATGAATAGGAGAGAAGCACTGACATAGTGCCAGGCATGGCACTATGCCTGGCACTGTGTGTTTCCTTGGGTTATACATAGGGTCATTATGAGTCAAATGTGACCCAATTGTACCAAATAAGAGGAACAAGTTCCCCATATGATGTTGATCCTAAAATACACATGCACTCACACTAACTTCTCTGAAATAGGGATACATCTTGCAGTTGATGTCTTTATGTTACTTAAAATGTGGTATTTATTTCATGGTGGATATATGAAATAATAATTAAGAATGTTATTTATATTCATGAAATAAATTAGCATAATCCATTGTTATTTATATTCATGAAATAAATTACATAAAGCAAAATAACTATGCAGATTGCTTAAAACACACTGAGCTTTCCATGAATTATGGCTTTATGGCTTTGTTGTCCTTCTAATCACGCCTTTTGCATCTCTGGGTATGTGCAGGAATGGAATCATTGAAGTGGAGAAAACATTAGAGATTATAATGTAAAGGGAGCAACTCCTATAGAGACTTGCCTTGTGCTAGGCACTGTTCCAAGTCTTCCAGAAGTGTTTGCTCTTTTATCCCTCACAGCTCTTCACTGAGATAGTACGATTATCCTTCCTTCACAGGTGAGGAAGAGAGCACCTAGGAAGGCTGAGTAACCTGAACAACCTGCCTGAGGTCAGCGAGCAAGTGGAGAGCTGACCTCACTCTGCCTTGAGAACCACATTTGTACACCCTGCGCTTAGCTCACCCCGTGTGGTCACGAGCGGTTTTCATCCTCTGCAGAAGGAGACTCCATCTCTTAAAACAGCCTAAATCTTTATTGCACACAATCTTGCTTGTTAAAATATTCCTTATTGTTTTGTAAGTTGTGTCTTGCTAGTTTCTACTCATTTGTTCAATTACTAAAATAATTCATTCTGTTGTGCCTTCTGGACACAAATAGACTAAGTCTAGTTTTTCACACCCCCACGTGTCTGTCAGTTTGTCATGCTTGTGGGGGTTTGCATGTTGCTGTGATACTGAAAGCTATGCCACTGGTATCTCAGATACAAACAGCACCGCCCGTGGTGAACAGGTATCAGCTGAGCTTCCAGACTAAGATACACTAGGGAGAAGGACTCAGCAGTCCATTCCTGAAACAACCATTGAAAATCCTATGAATAGCAGAGAAGCACAGTTAAGTGTTGTTGTTGTTGTTGTTAGGTGCCGTGGAGTCAAGTCTGACTCATAGCAACCCTCTATATAGGGTTTTCTATGGCTGATTGTTTCTGGAGCAGCTGCCAGGTCCTTCTTCTGTTTTGGGGGTGCTGGGGATCAAACCCAGGTCCTCAGAGAACACAGAGAAAGCACTCTACCAACAGAATTATACCCCAGCCCACTATCAAATATCTTGCCTGAAGATGAGCCCCCAAGTATGGAAGGTATTCAAGAAATGCCTGGGAAGAGTTACCTCCTCAACGTGGAGTCTACCTTAATGAGAGGAATGGAGTAAAGCCCTTTGCTAATATTGTTGTTAGATGCCATTGAGTCAGGTCTGACTTACAGCGACCCTTATAGGGTTGTCAATGGCTGACGGCAGCATGACTCAAAATGAGAAGAAACACAGTGGCTGTAACAATGGGCACAAACATAAAAAGATCATGTGCGTGGCACAGTGTTGGACAGTGTTTCATTCTGTTGTACATAGGGTCGCTATGAGTTGGACCCGACTTGAGGTCACCTGACAACAACCAGTTTTTCATAAGTGTTACTGCCCTTCAAATATTTTTTGACAGAGTAAAAGGAAATCCAAGAAACCCTAAAGCATGCATGTTTTGACAGTATCTCTTACAACATCCATCTCAAGCAGAGGCCACTGCCACCCTGGAGTTACGTCTTAATCTGTGGAACATTTGATCCTGTATCCCTCACAATGGCCTTAGTCTTAGCTCCACTTGCCACAGTTTGTTATGTCAAGCACCAATTTCCAATTTCTTTTGTATTCCTTTTGAAATTTCTATTTCAGCCCCACTGGAATCTTTCATAGGATCTTTATATGTTTTTTTTGTTTTGTTTTTTGGGTTTTTTTTTGCACCTACTCCTTCAAGCCATCTTCCTTGAAACAGTCTCAGTCATGAAATAATTACTAGTTTTTGTGAGAATCACTTGAAATCTTTTCATCTATGTAGCAATATAGGAAAGAACTTAAATATAATTAGGCAGAGAAAATAACAGGATTTACAAAAGTATTCTTTTCATTTCCATGATTTTTCTCTTATATCTCTTGTGCCACAAGTACTAATTTCTTAACCACAAAAAAACTTCTATGTTGTAGTCCAGTAAGGCATAGGGTTTTATGAAATGAGAAATCGTGGGTGGGACCTGTTTTGGAAGTGAAGGGCTCTTTTCATGGAGGCTGAAGAACAACTCCTACCGGTTTGGCTACAGCCTTGGGCTAAAGAAGCAACTACAAAGGACCACACGGTTTGAAGGTTATAATCACGATTTGTCCATTCCCATGTGGCAGGGGCAAGGCCTGACTTTTCTTCATTGGAAAGATACTCTTAGTCCAATGGTGAGCTATTATTGCAACAACATGTTTCAGAATGAGGAAGAAGTCAGCACTGTGAGAGCTTGTAAAATCATACAAATAAAAATGTCACAAAGAGGCAGCACACCTAAATTCTCCAGTGAAGACATAAGCTGTGCACTGTGGTTATATTTACAAGGGTAGTGTGAGCTTTGGAAAGATGGAAATGGTGAATAATATTTCAAGATGAAAGAACATGATAAACAAAGATCTGTGGGCACTCACACGTCAGCAGAACAAGAGTGCAAGTGTTCCTTGCCTTCTGTGAGGCGGCTACAACTCCAGGGATAGGTGGCAAGGGAGAAACAGCTTTCCATTCTCCCTGACATGAACTAAACAGAAAAAGCCTCCTGGGGATCCATTCTCATTTTAGAAGCCACTCTGATTCAACTACTTCTGAAGATTTCTGTGGTTTCTGCCCTGACAGCTTCCTGGAAGTTATTGTTTTCTCTGTTGCATCTTAAAGAGAACAGGAAGAAGTTGAGATTGTAATGCCAGGTCCCTCCACCTGGAAAGCCAGCTGAGCTCACTCATGGGGATTTCTAGGGATAGGAGGAGGATGTGGCAATCCACTCCTGAAGCAATCCCAAAGCAATCAGCCACTGAAAACCCAATGAGGGTTACGAAGAGTAGGACCTGACTCAACAGCACCTAAAAACAACAGTCCACACCAGGAAGGCGCACAGAACAATCTTATCATCTTTATAATTCCTTGGATGATTCATTATTCCCCCAACCTCCACGGTATATATTTTACAGAAATTGGGATGTGGCTAGTCTCACAGTTCTCAGCTGTCATAAATCACTGATGAGAACATTTTCAAACCTTGGCTGTTGACTGCTGTCTCAACCACCTTTTCTCTTATGAGTATGGGAATCTGTGGAGAAAAATAATGTTGGAGAACTTCTAGTCACATATTTCAAGGTCCTCTGGTAAGCCAGTGAGTCAGACCTTCACCTGACAGTGTAAGCAGGCTCTGCTCCAAGTGGTCTTCCTGTGTCTGCTTTGAGGCACCCCCAGAAGGCCTGTCAGCCACGGACGTTGGGCAATTCCAGGGGTGGCACCCTGTATAGTGGTTCTCTGATGAGATCAGTGAAGAATGAATTCACAACAAGACTTCCGAAAGGCTGATGTCATTTAAGACGCCAATTGTCCAAGTATAAAAGAAGTGTAAAATGGGAACTTCCTTGTCACAGCCTTGGCGTATCCCAAATGACCTACATGTCCCTCAAAAGGAAGCAACTCTTCTTCAGCTCCTGGAAGCAGTGGTACATGAATACAATCTCTTAGATGAATGAGTTATCAAAACCGAAAAGGAAAGCTGGAAGTCAGGTTTAATTTCAAGGTGCAACCTCACACATACTTGAGAGACATGGATGGAACCGAAGAGGTCTGTCAGGGGCAAACGGTAGGCTTTGGAATCAGAAAGACTACATTAAAATCCTCAATTAGAGTTGATTAGATGGTACACACCTGTAACCCCAACAATGGGGAGGCTGCAGAAGGCAGATCACGAGTTTGAGACTGGCCTGGCTGCTAGTGAGAGTCTGTCACAAAGCATAAATAAATAAAAATAAATAAATAAATAAATAAAATTATATATATATATATATATATATATGTGTGTCTCATATATATATGATAAGGTAAATAAAATAAAATAAATACCCCTCAGCTACTACATTTAGCCACTTCCCTCTTACTTAACTAAATTTCACTAGAAAGTGATTCTGTCCTCAGCAGAAACGTTATAAGAACCAAATCCATAATATAACCAAAAACCACTCAAAAACCAGAAAGTCTCAAACTTTAATCCATATACAACTAATCCAGGGATCTTGTTAAAGTGCAGATTCTGATTTGGTAGACCAGGGGTGGGGGCTGGGACTCTACATTTCTGTCAAGCTCCCAGGTGATATTCCATGTCATTGGTCCATACAGCATATGTGAAATAGCTTGGTGGTACAGATTAAAGTGCCATGTACTAATTGGTTGTCATTTGCTTATTTTAATAAGTGTTCAGAGGAGGTTATTTTTTAGCCTTTAAATATATATATTTTTTCCTTCACTGACTCCTACTCCACATAAACCTACATATGTAGCAGTAATACAAGTGTTCACCCAAGATAATGAACCCCACTTTAAATTACACCCAAAAGTTTCACTGAAGGGTAGATTGAGGAAAAAATGACATTTTTTTCATTTTAGGTTTTCCATACAATATCTTCACAATTATCTCTGTATACAGCAGATATTTGAGATGATAATGAAGCAAAAACATATTTTAAAGAGAGTAGTTTTTGAAGATGTAAGAGAATAGGGAGAGACTTTATAAAAACTCTCCCTTGAAATCATTGTATGCTATTTGTATATCATGTCTATTTGTATAATTTAAATGTTTTTGTTTGTTTGTTTGTTTGTTTTACCATTTTCAGGGCACTTTCACATTTTGTTTATTCTTTGTTTAAAACAAATAAAAGGTCGGCTGAGGTGGGGGGATTGCTAGTCCCATTTTGCAGATGACCAAACTGGACTGCAGGGATTTGAAGGAAGTTGCGCAAAGTCACATTACTGCTACATCTCTAAGACAAAGTCCAGGTCTGGATCCTAAATCAGTGCTCCGTTTGTCTCCTCATTCACTGTGCTTTCTACTCACCCAACTCAAAAAAGTGATGACTTGGTTCGGTGTGGTGACCCCTGGTTATGAGTAAGGCTCCTAGTGGCAGAATATAAAAGGTGACAGTTATCACAGATCTCATTACTGTGGCACGAATCAGCAGGAAGCCTGTGAACATGGATCTCTGTCATTCGAATCAGATGCAAACCTTCTCTGACCCTGAATTTTCGGATGATTAATTTCCTTGTTTCACTTCCAGCCAAGAATGCAATGTCCTATTCCTTTTGGAATGTTTACAAAGGAGAGCGCCCATGGGTGTAGGACTATGTGATCATCGCAATCATCCAAAACGGGTGCCTGGTTTCCTACTCTGCAAAAACATCCTTCCGACCTTACTTCTTCCCTCCTCTCTGCTAACCACTTCCACTCGCTGTGATCTCAGTATCTCTCTTCCCCTTTCATGTTTCTCTCAAATGTGTGTGTATGCATATGTATTCCACACTAAATGAGATCAGGAATTCTTTGTGGAAAAGGACAAATATGTTTCATGTTTCATTTTACACTGAATGACAGAAATGAGAATCAGAGACAAGGAATGAAAACTATACTCCATTTGGTTTCAGATGATCTTGGTCAACTATTCGTTAGTCACGTAACCATGAACCAATGGAACTGGGGTTTTATTGCCTCATCTAGTAAGTAAGCATGTTAGCACCTACTTCATGGTATTGCCATGAAAAGTAAATGAAATAGCATATGTGAAAGTATTTTCCAAGCTCCTACCAACTGTACAAATGTACTTAGACCTACTTTAAGAATGTTGTTTTCGTTGTTAGGTGCCATCAAGACAGTATCCAACTCATAGCGACCCTATGTACAACAAGCAAAACACTATTGTCAGTGCTTCTCTGTTATCATAGGGTTTTCAATGGCAGATTGATTTTGGGAGTGGGTTGCTGGGTCCTTTTCCCAAGCCTACAGTATCTGGTGTTCCCAACCAAGTACTAACCAGGCCCAGGCCCAACCCTGCTTAGCTTCAGAGATCTGACAGGATGGGATGCAACAGTGCTATGGCTGCAGGCTATTTTAAGCATAGTGTTCATTTAATAGGAGGAGTCTACTGACAACATCAAGCATGCAAATAAATATTTACTTCTCCTCAAAGCGATTTATGTTCTCTGGCCTACTATGCATGTATGAAACATGGATGAACAGAAACAATATTATTAAAAGTTGCTTTTGAAAAATTGGGAAAGATAAAAGATCTATGATTCAATGAAAGCTGATGATGGAATGCAGATGCTAAAAAGATTCATTAAAGGCTGTCAACAGTATGGTTTCATGAAATCCAGACACCATGATTTAAGTTTGGCTCTGGAAAATGCCCGTGTGAGTTCTTGTTATTTTTTGCAGCACTATTAAATGAAACAGCACAATCACTCAAACCTCTAAGTGGAAGAAAATGATTCATTTTGGAGAATGAGGATCTAGGCACACACAGAAAACATACCTTCCTGCCCCTCCGAAAGTGAGTCTAAAATCCTAACCCATCCTTCCCTTCCTATTCACCCATGTTCTGATGGTACTTAGCAAATACTTCCTGTTTCTGGCTTTGAGACTGTTCCATAGCATTCCCTCCACTGCAAAGATAACTATAGTCTCCATATGGTTAATAATTAATAGATGTCCAGAGCTATATTTGTAAGTTTCCAAGAAGATGAGTTTTATCCTATATTATAGAATTCAAGACCCCAAAATTTAAGTACATTGCTTAAGATTCTTCTGTGGATCCGACAGGAACAGGAATTAGGATAGGTCTCTGGGGTGCCGTGCCCTGCTCTTACTATCAGACAGCCTTGCCTATTTGTTGAAGTCTCATCTTATTTTACTTTAACCACATGAACTATTTTTAAAATGTGTTTGATCATTTGGATTGACCCATAGGTTAAATTCAAATGAAATCATGAAAATATTGGCCATCCTCCAGACAAGTGTTTCTTGAATGAAATTAAAACAATAGATCGCACATGCATATTTCCTGGGTCCCCCCATCCTGGTACTGCTTCCATCACCTTTCTCAGCGCTGTTCTGTACTAACCTGTATGTGGACAAATTCTTTTTGCCACCAAATGGGCACCCTACTAAAAAATTGAGGGAAAACAAACCCAAATACTCTAAAGATTTTTTTTAAGTATATTAAGTTGTTGTTGTTATTAGGTGCCCTTGAGTCGAGTTCGACCCTATGCACAGCAGATCTAAACACTTCCCAATTCTGTGCCAGGCACACAATCTTATTTATGTTTAAGCCCATTGTTGCAGACATTGTGTCAATCCATCTGGTGGAGGGTTTTCCTCTTTTGCGTTGACCTGCCACTCTCCCAAACATGATGTCCTTCTCCAGGGATTGATTTCTTCTGACTACATGCCCGGAATATGTAAGACGCAGTCTGGCCATTCTTGCTTCCACAGAGTACTCTGGTTATACTTCTAGGACAGATTTGTTGGTTCTTTTGGCAGTCCATGCTATATTCAGTAGATGTCTCCAGCACCACAATTCAAAAGTATCAATACTTTTTCTGTCTCCCTTATTCAATGTCCAGCTTTCACACCCATATGATGGCACTGAAAATACCATGGCATGAGTCAGGTGCACCTTGGCATTCAATGTGACATCTTTGCTTTTCAATACTCTAAAGAGATCTTTTGCTACAGCTTTTCCTAGAGCAATGCATCTTTTGATTTTTTGACTGCTGCTTCCACGGGTGTTGATTATAGAGCCAAGCCAAGCAAAATCTTGGACAACCCCAATCATTTCTCCATTTATTGTGAAGTTGCATACTGACCCAGTTGTAAGGATTTTTGTTTTGTTGATGTTTAGTCGCAACCCATACTGAAGGCTATGATCTTTGATCTTCATCAGAAAATGATTTAAATCCTCTTCACTTTCAGCAAGCAGAGTTGTGTCATCTGCATAATGCAGGTTGTTAATGAGTCTTCCTGCAATCCTGAATCCATGTTCTTCCTCATAAAGTCCAGCTTCTCAGATTATTTGTTCAGCATATAAATTGAAGAAATAGGGTGAAAGTATACAGCCCTGACCCACACCTTTCTCAACTTTAAAACAGGTAGTGTTTCCTTGTTCTATTCGAACAACTGACAACTGATTCATGTACAGATTTCTCATGAGTGCAATTAAGTGCTCCGGTATTCCCATTTTTCGAAGTGTTATCCATAATTTGTTATGATCCACACAGTCAAATGCCTTTGCATAGTCCTTCTCCCAAGCCCACAGTATCTGTTGTTCCGAGGCGGTCTCCCATCCAAGGACTAACCAGTCCCAACCCTGCTTAGCTTCTGAGATCTGATGGGATTGGACACCACTGTAATATGGCTAGATCTACTATTACTGCTTGTATAACATGAATAAATTAATTAATAGCTCTATGCCTCAGTTGACTTACATGAAAAATGGAGAAGCAATAGCTTCCTTTAGTAGACTTTGTGAGATTCAAATGAAATAACATGGATAAAATATGCAGCCTGGTTAGGACTTGGTTGGGAGACCACCTGGGAACACCAGATACTGTAGGCTTGGGAAAAGGACCCAGCAACCCACTCCCAAAATCAATCTGCCATTGAAAACCCTATGATAACAGAGAAGCACTGACAATAAAAATTCTGGCAGAATTTTTATCAAGTATTACTTCCATTTCCAGTATCTGAGTAATAGTTGTAGCCAGTACTGATTGCCAGAGATACTTGGTGTCTTTAGTTATAATTTATCTACATTGTTCTCTGTGCTCACTGAATGGAACTGTCCAGTGGGTGCTTTCCTATTTCATGTCAGCTTGTTTGGCAACCTACTCATATCAAAAACCAAAGTCCCCTTTTGTTCCCCTTTCTGGTCTGTGGGAAGCCAATTTACAAGCAGAACTAGTCTGGCTTATTCTAATGTTTAAACATATCCTGATTTAAAATACACCTTCCTAGCGATTCTCCTCTGATAACCTATTCAAGTACACATTACCATCAGCAGGAGCCTGAACAATTTACATTTTCAGGGGCAATGAAATTGATTCAAATATTTGGTAAAATGTTGATATCTATTGGAATGTAAGTAATGAGCAAATGGAGCTACACTCCTCTTACCTTAATCTAGATTTAAATTTCCTCTAGTAAAATGTAAAAGAAAAGCTTTAATGTTATACGTTTGCAAATTATCATTTAAATCATTGCAAAACATTAATAGTTTCTGCTAGCCTACTTTAATACATTTGAAACATTTTATCTCATTTTTTCCCAAGTTACATTCCCTACTTTGACAAGAAAAAAAAATTCCCTTCTGATTTAAATGAAGCAGTAGATTTGTCCTTAGAGCTGACAGTCCTTCTCTTTTGCATAACATGTTATCAATGCAGTCTCTGGTCTTTCCATGAAAATTCACCAGTCTTTCCTGTCAATGAGTTGAGCAGTCGTTTTTCCTTCTGAACACAGCTAACCACCATTTCTTCCATAGAGACTTTCAACTGGATTCTGTGGGTAGAGTCCTTCTCATGACAACCACACTTGTATAAGGATGTGTCTACATTTCCATGACAACTATTAAGTTCTCACATTTTTCAGATAAGGTTGATTCCACCTTTACTTTAAAGTTCCTCAAAAATAAAGATGATGTTTTCTGTTTCAGTAATAATTTGCCACAAAATCAAATGTAATATCCTTTGGAACACAAGCCTCAGAATGTGAGCTCAGAGATTTTTCTTTTTCATGTTTAGAGATCTGAAAGATTCTGACGTCTTGAGGAAGCTGCAAGGGTTTAAGCAATGTTGGGAGCTGATGTCTAGATAGCTGAAGTGAGAAAGGCCCTCCTTTTAGTGTAAGTGTGGAGATTTGTTTTTTCACACTCTTTCGTACCTGTAGTTAGTCTTTATTTATTTTTTTTCCTACCAACTTTTGTGGTGATATCAGCTCATCATTGATGCTGCAAATACTTTAATAGCTGTGAGAAGAGGAAGCTGTTAGAGAGAAATACCTAACCTAAATTGATGGCACCTGGAAGATACTTAAGAAATATTTGTTGAGCAAAAGTTTGAATTATCATCATCACCATTCCAGCCCCCAATTTTTTTTCCTTTGGGAGAAGGTGAGTATGTTGTGATTTAATTGGCCTTGAGGGACAGAGCTGGGAAGTTTAAGGTGCTGGTTAGAGATAGATAAAACACTCCTGAAGGGACAGGAAGCAATAGAATTACTTTGTTAAAAAACATGAAATAAGGCGAGGCCATGTTCCTGGCAGTGCCGCAGGAAATGGAAGCAGGACAATCCCAAGAAGGAGGCCAGAGACAGCCTATGTAATTTAGCAAGACTCTGTCTCAAAATAAAAAGGAAAAGTGAATGGGTCTTGGGAAGCAGCACAGTGTTAGAGCACTTACAAAGTATGTGTGAGACCCTGGGTTCAATTGCCAAATACAGAAAGAAAAAAAGGAAAGGAAAAAAGGAAGAAGGAAAGGAAGAAAGAAAGTGTTAGTTCTTTCTCAAGAATGCTTCCATATATACCTAGTCAATTGGCAGAGCAAGATTCCTGTTGAATCCCTAACACTTTGCTCCTAGAAGCCCATGCAGAAAGACTGGAATATCATTCTGGCATATTCAAGTACAATAATCAAATATGGACAATTTGACATTTGTTTAAAAAACTCTATTTCTGTGATTTTTATTTTAATAAAGAAGGAAGGGTGCAACAAATGGAGAATGAAACAAAGAAAGGGAAAAGAAAAAAAGAAAAAGAAACTATCAAAGGACAGTAGAGAGGTATTAGCTTCCATGGAAACAAAGATGGAAGGAGAAAGGGCACGTGGAGGGGAGAGGGAGAGAGAGAAACGGGGGTGAGAGAGAGGAAGAGA